>CAUYRT010074681.1:0-10803 GCA_963574885.1 Lepilemur ruficaudatus | reverse complement strand
CCATTGTTTTTTGTAGCTATATAGTACTCCATGGCATACATATATCACATTTTATTAATCCACTCATGTACTGATGGGCACTTGGTTTGTTTCCACATATTTGAAATTGTGAAATGTGCTGCTATAAATATTCAAGTATAGATGTCTTTTTCATGCAATGTTTTTTTTTTTTTTCCTTTGGGTAGATGCCTAGTAGTGGGATTCCTGGATCAAATGGGAGTTCTACTTGTAGCTCTTTGAGGTATCTCCATATTGCTTTCCACAGAGGTTGTACTAGTTTGCAGTCCCACCAGCAGTGCATGAATATTTCTATCTCTCTGCATCCATGGCAACATTTATTGTTTTTCAACTTTTTGATAAAGTCCATTCTCAGTGGATTTAACCGATATCTCATTTGTGGTTTTGATTTGCTTTTCTTTGATGATTAGAGATGTTGAGCATTTTTTCATGTTTCTTGGTCATTAATTTGTCTTCTTTTGAAAAGTTTCTGTTCATATCCTTTGCCCACTTTTGGATGGGGTTGTTTGATTTTTGTCTTGTTGATTTTCCTGAGTTCCATACAAATTCTAGTTATCAGACCTTTATCAGATGTATAGCATGTGAATATTTTCTCCCATTCTGTAGGTTGTCTGTTTGCTCTCATGATAGTTTCTTTGGCTGTGCAGAAGCTTTTAAATTTGATCTGGCCAATTTATTTAATTTTGTTATTGCTGTGATTGCTTTGGGGTCTTTATAAATTTTTTGCCTAAGCTAATGTCTAGAAGAGTATTTCCAACATTTTCTTCTAGAATTCTTATAGTTTCATGCTTTAGGTTTAAGTCTGGTATTCACTGTGAGTTGATTTTTGTGAGAGGTGAAAGGTGCTGATCCTATTTCAGTCTTCTACATGTATCTATCCAATTTTCCCAGCACTGTTTATTGAATAAGGATTCTTTCCCCTAGTGTATGTTTTTGTTTGCTTTTTCAAAAATTACATGGCTAAACAAACAGCCTTCCTTGGCTCAATCAGGAAGAAATAGAATTCCTGAACAGATCAATATCTTGTACCGAAATTGAAACAATAAAAAAAAACCTTCCTAAAAAGAAAGGTCCTAGACCAGATAGTTTCACACCTGAATTTTACCAAACCTACAAAGAAGAACTGGTGCCTATCATGCAGAAATTATTAAACAACATCAAGAAGGAAGGAATCCCCTCGCAACATGTTTTATGAAGCCAACATCATCTTGATACCAAAATCAGGAAAGGACGAACAAAAGAAAACTATAGACCGATATCTATATGAATATAGATGCAAAAATTTTTGACAAAATTTTAGCAAACCAAATTCAGGTGTTTATCAAAAAAAATAATCCATCACAACCAAGTGGGCTTCATCCCTGAGATGCAGGGATGGTTCAACATATTCAAATCTATAAGTGTTATCCACCATATGAATAGAACTAAAAACAAAGACCATATGATACTTTCAATAGACTCACAAAAAGCATTTGACAAAATTCAGCACCCTTTTATGATAAGAATGCTTAACAATATAGGCATAGATGGGACTTGCCTAACGATGATACAAGCCATATATTACAAACCCACAGCCAACATCATACTGAATGGGGAAAAATTGAAAATGTTCCCGCTTAAAACTGGAACCAGACAAGGTTGCCCTCTATCATCACGTCTATTCAACTTAGTGGTTGAAGTCCTAGCCAGAGCACTTAGACAAAGGAAGGAAATCAAGGGCATCCAAAAGGGGGCAGAAGAGGTCATACTATCACTCTTTGCTGTTGATATGATCTTATATCTAGAAAACTCCAAAGATCTACAATGAGACACACTGGAATTGATAAAGACATTTAGCAAAGTCTCAGGTTACAAAATTAATGTACAGAAATCAGTAGTATTCCTATATGCCAACAACAGACAAACTGAGAACCAAATCAGGGGCTCAATAGCTTTGACAATAGCAACAAAGAAAATAAAGTACCTAGGAATATATTTAACTAAGGAGGTAAAAGATCTCTACAGGAAGAACTATGAAATACTGAGGAAGGAAATAACAAAGGACATAAGCAGGTGGAAAACTATACCATGCTCATGAGTCAGCAGAATCAGCATTGTTAAAATGTCTGTACTACCCAAAGTGATCTACAGACTCAAAACAATTCTTGTTAAAATGCCAACACCATTTTTTTTGCAGGTCTAGAAAACATAATTCTATGCTTCATACAGAACCAGAGAAGACCCCTATAGGGAAATCAATCTTAAGCAAAAGTAACAAATTGGGATACCTCAATTTACCAGACTTCAAGTTACAGCACAAGGCTATCATAACTAAAACATCATGGGACTGGCACAGGAACAGAGACATAGACCACTGGAACAGAACTGAGAACCTAGATGTCTGATATATATTTTTTAAATAAACAGATTTATTATGAGAGCTCACTGTAGTACATCTTTATTTTTCACATCCATTCATAAACACAGTCACCCTCATAATAAAGAGTAAAGAATACAACTGAAATTATGAATAAAGGCAAAATGAGCAAGAGACTGATTTGGGGGCTTCTATAGGAAGCTATTTTAGGAGATGGCCACAAAACGTGTAAGGTGTTTAAATAATATAATACTGCTAATAGTTATTTAATTTAGTATGTGATTAGAGGATTATTTGTGTTTTTTGACTCCCATCCACCCTTCTACTTGTTCAGTCCATCAGAGAGGAAAGAGAATTCAATGTAAGTGTAAGTGTAAGTGTCAGTGAAGGAAGAGTGAGGTGTGGCTGGATCAGAGGGCCAAGAGAAGAGGATCTGTGTAAGTGTAAGAGCATTAAGGAAAAGCCATGGGAGTGGCAGGGACTCCTCTGTGGGACAGAGGAGTGCGAGACATAGCTGGAAGGCAGCGGAGCGGAGCTCAAATCTGAGAGTGTTTGGAAATTGCAAGACTTGGTGAAAGAAGATCAGGACACTGGCCCTGCCTCAGAGAATGAGCGACAAGTACGGGATGGGGGATCAGAGGCTGGTGAGATTGGCCTTGTTGCAGCAGCTTCGGGCCATCTATTGTTAGATAGGGAGACGCAGTTCCACCAAACAGAAAGACAGAGTCACTGAGGCTGCAATCAGCAAGAGGAGTTTATCATCAACTAACACGAGTTAGGGTCCGTGTCTCAGAGTGCCAACACGCAGTGGCCTCTTCTCTGGACAAAGGACCCCGGGCAGCGCGGGAAGGGCAGTTTTATAGGGTCAGTACAGGCAGCAAACAAAGAGCTGTCCACCCATTGGACATGCATCTATTTAGTACAGCGATTGGTTCTATTGCTATTTCTCTCTGCACCCTTTCTCATATTACCCCGCGGTTTCTGCAAGCAAGCCGTTATCACAAAAGCATAACTGAGAGCTTAGCAGGCAAGCAAGCTTCACTAGAATGCAGAAGTCTGTTTTGCAATTGAGCCCTGTGTGCAGTTTTGGTCCCTTACACTATGGCATTAAAGTCAAAGGTAACCGTGGGCAGTGCGATCGCAGGAGACGTGAAACAGCAGCCACGGAAATAGGGGGTAAAATATTTGGAGTACCTTTAAACTGTGGTACCTGTAAACACTGGACCTGTAAACACTTTATTGTTTGAATACATATAACTAGGACTGACCAAGATGAACCTAAAATTATCCGCAGTCTGCCTAAATATTAGATAGGTCCTGACTGAGGCCCCTGACCTGTCTTTTCTTAGAGCGTTTAATTTAGAAAACTGGCAATTAAACATTCCTTTCTGCCTCTTTGAAAAGAAAAATTTACGCCACCCAGAAATGTCTTTCCCTATGACCTGGGAGTCATCCCTTTGAAATGTAAACATGAAGAAAGATATAGCCCCTATCTCCTGGTCTCAAAGAGAGGGTAGGAGCCTAACTTCAGTAAGGGACAGTTAGCAAACACCATGGCAGAAGCACATTGAATAACCTTCCCCAGTACTTTTTATTAACTCACCCATGTTTAAAAATCATTCCACCTTTTGTTTCAGTGGAGTTAAATTCATTCTCACGCCTCAATTACAACAGCCCTGAATAAAGTCTTTCTTGCTTATTTAACTTGTATGGGACAATTTTTCTTTGAGATTTCTTAGGAGATACAAGGCCTATAGTCCAAGAAATATATAAAATTTTGTCACCAATGCTATTGTTTTTCTCATTTGTACTATCTTCAACTTTTCCCTAATTTGTAATGATTAGTATTCAGATTGTCTAATTTCAGCTTCCAGTAAAATACATGGAAAACTAGCTCCTTTTTTTTTCACTTCATCATTATTTTAAGCCAAGTTCTTTTTTTTTAAGTTTTTGATCTTTAAATAAGGCTATGGGATGTGTAAGTTTATCAGGAAATACATATGAGTACATGCCTGAAGGCATTTTAAATGAGGAAAGCAATTTGAGTTCCTCAGACCTGACCTAAAATGTGTTGCATAAAATACAAATTAGTTAACCCACTTAGAAAAGACCTCATTCAAAAATTGAGTCTGCCACTTGTCAGCAAACTCATTCAAACACTGAATCCAAGAGGCATACATCTGGAAGCATTCTCCAGGTGAGGCCGGGACTCAGATGCAGATCTCAGAGAATTGCCAGCCAAAGCCAGGATCTGCTCTAGGCTAAATTGTGAAGTAGCTGAAGGCTTATTTCAGGCTCTCTTATTTCAAGATTGTTCCCTTACTTCCTGCTCGTTATCATAATTCCCAACTATACCCTTATTTCAGGATCTCTCAAATAAATACCTTAAATAAATTTACTACCTCCTGAAGTCACTGCTATGTATTTTCACCAAGCCTCTGTAGTCTAAATTAAGGCTAACCTGCTCCAGATCCTCTCCATTCTAGGTTCTGTTCACTGAGGATTCAATCTAATGTGTTATGTGAACAAGTGAGCTATTTAGGTTGCTCCTACAGGTATTAAATTTGTGTTTTAACAGATACCTCCAGAGAGAGACACTTAATCCCAGGGTGACTTAAGATAAAAGCAGAATAATTAATAGGCCGACTTCTGCCAGAATACTTATTCACAATGTACTCTTTTATTCTCAAAAGCGCCCAGTTTGGAAAAATATTCAAATTGTCACCCCACATATTCCAAAAATGGCTTTGGTGGTGAAAGTCTTAGATACAAAGATTGTTGTGAAAGAGAAGACTGCCAAATTCCAGGGCCTTTAAAATCATAACATATGGGGGGTTAGCCTTGGTTGCTCACAACTATATGATTTCTGCTCCAAGGGAATCTAATGTTCTGGGGATCAATTTTCTTACAGTTATCACTCTTATTTTCTTAGAAAACCCTATATGGCATTACTACTAACTGAGATGATTGTTCTAGGAGCAGATTTGAGAGGACGTCTCATGAATACTCAGAAATCCCAAACACATAGGGGAGGATAAAAATTAAAGTCTAGCCATTGTATGGGTGATAAAACTGAAGCAAGTCGAGGTTATGTGCTACCCAAAGTCACTAAGATGTAGTGAAACTGGAATACAAATACCGGTAGGTGGTTTTATTCCACAGTTTCATGATCTTGGCCAGGCACGATGGCTCACGCCTGTAATCCTAGCACTCTGGGAGGCAGAGGCGGGAGGATCCCTCAAGGTCAGGAGTTCGAAACCAAAGTTTCATGATCTAAAACACAATTCTATACTTCTCAGAAGAGGAAAATGGAAGAAAAAAAAACAGGTTGAGAGAGAGGGAGAGGGAGATTGACTCTGCTTTCATTTATAGTGGATAATAGAACTGTGCACCATTCCTTGTACCTCCTGTTGACCTGCTCTCTCTCTTCTGCTAACCATGACATCCACCAGCCTATTCTACCCTTGAACTGCCTCTCCCATCACCCGCTTACCTCTAGTTTCCTTCCTATCTTGTGCTTGGCCTCCAGGGAAGAATGCCAATCTGTCGGTTTCCTCATTGTTCCACAAATGGATGCGGCTCACTGACTGCAGATGCTCTGGTGGAAGTAAGGAAAGAAAATGAGGTCATTATCAGGACATGGACTTATAGTAAACTATAAGAAGATGATAAGTATATGCTAATTATCACCACTTCTATGCATTCTTTTAATAAGAATTGTGTCATCCTCTTTGCCATGAGTTGCATTTTCAAAGCATTTTTCTATATATATATCTTGAGAGTCTGGAGGCTTGGGGGAAGGAGTGGTGTGTCTATAGAGAGGAGAGTTGCTTGTAGGAATCCATATGATGAGCAACAAAGAAGTTCAAACTGAGCATATGACAAACGCCAAATATTATTATAGAAACCACCTCATGGACTCAAGCAGTTTCTTTTGAGTCAAAATATAGTAATTGATATCTTTCCAGAGATTGAGCGAGCTCGTCTTAATGTAGTCATCCCTCTTTGGTCCCTCTAGTATATTGTCGGCGTATATCAATAGTCTATTTACATATTTAAATCAATATACTACCAGGATATATCTGTATCTGTGTAAGATAATGCAAATGCTGTGCTCTAATGAACACACTGAAATCACAAACTCAAGGTAAGATAGTTCTAAAAATTTATTTCTATAAATTCCACATTAAAGATCTGTATTTCTCTAATTTGAGATAGGTATAAAAATAGATGTGTCACATTTGTCGACATTCTTGCTCTTTAGTTAATCTACCAAAATGCAAACTATAAAGGCAGGGAATTTTTGCCCGCTCATACCTAATCATATCTGACATCAGAATTTCCAGCCAAATGAGTCGTGAGTGTCACTCCACCTAACTGGTTCTAAAGTTGTCAAGTTCTCCAAGATGCCAGGGGATGCCAGGCAAATTTCAGGGTAATGCCCATCAGAAGCAAGGTCACCTACTGAAGAAAGACAGCAGTTTGAAGTTTCTGTAATCTAAAAAATAGTAAAATGATGAGACTTAGAACAACAAGATTGTAAACATAAACTAGTCAAAGAAGTCCACAAGAAAAAAACATTAAGCCACAGGAAAAGAATTGTCAACATACAGATGAAAAACAAACAAACAAAAAATCTTTTTGACTTGAAGTTTTTGACTTTATATATTTTTAAATATACTTGCCTATAAAAAGTTAGATTGTAGAAATATAATATGATTCGGTAGACTTTCATTGATCAGTGAATAAAATAGAAATTAATTATGAATTGAAATTTTTAGCCCTTAAATTTTAAGTTCATAGTAAAAAAAATAAAAATTGAATGAAGTCTAAGTACTGAGGCAGTAAAATGGGGGTTAAAAATTCAGGCTCTGAAAATATTGGTTCATTAAATACCAATTTCTATATTTTTAGAATAAAGCTAACAATCAAAGTTCTTTCTTAGGGTCTTTGCAAGTGTTAAATAACACTATATTCAACCAATAGCAGTGTAAGTAGTATTATTCTTATTGTATTTTATGTATATTAATGAATAATATAAAGTACTAATAAAGTAATATTGCTGTTGCTATCAAAATATTTAGGCTTAAAGAACATTGTCATCCATTCAGCCTGGGGAGAGTAATTTGCTCTTTTTGTTTCTATTAATTATTCCTGCACATCTCTTGAACACATCACATCTTTGTCTAGACTGTGGTGGTTTCATTCTATTTTATATTATTCCTCACCATAACTTTAGCAATAGTTTCTAGAGTTGTTTCTCTGAATACTCAATCCTGCATCTTTCATCACAAATGATTTTTCCTGCATTTTCCTGAAACAATAATTGTGTTACTTTTGCCTAGAAAGCATCTTTGGTTTACAACTGTGTACACTGTACTAGAATATACCATACAACTATTAGTGACATGTACTCAACATTTTGGTAGAAATTAAAAATGTGATCTCAATTTCACTCTCAGAAAAATGTGATGTGTTTTACAATATTATATCCAATTACAAATGATAATATTCGATATTAAAGTAACAGCATGACAATGAGGGCCCCCAAATCTGTTCTCACCACTAATTATTCCAGATCTTCTTGCCTCTGGTTTTCTTCGTTCTTTCATCCCAAAAGCAGGCATTACCTCTATTCATGTTGAATACTTTGCATCTCCTAGAATTTCTCAGAGTCTTTCACATTCTTTTGCCTTTCAACATCAAATCCCTTGTGCTCAGAGTGACTGCTTCTACTTTCTCTCTTTGGTAGCTTTTATCTTACGTTCCAAAAATCAGAAGAGTTCTCAGTGCATAGCATAGTGCATATATCTTGACCATACTACATTTGCAGTGTGTGAGTATGTGTGTGTGTTTGGGTGTCTCTGGGTGCAGTTTGTTTTTCATTTTTCTAGCCCACTAAAACAAAGCCTCCTCAAATATAGTCATGTAGTCAAATCGTAATTAATTTTTATTTTATATTGCTGGTTTTGTTCACAGTTCTTAGCACAGTTACAGGCCCATTAGATTAATATATGTTCAAAAATGCCCACTTACATGAATGAATGAATGAATGAGTAACATTTTATGATGTTGATGTTTAATATTATGAGGTACCTCGTAACAACAAAGAGAATAGTTCAGATATGCGTTTTCTAAATGGATATTTTAGATTTGACTTTAACCACAAAAATAGTAGTACATACCAAAATAAGCCGTTTTCTTAATAGATCCTGAGTCTCTTTCTCATAACATTAAGTTTTTGGCAGCTGATCTTTATGGAATAAAAATGATGTAAATCTAATAATAAAATGTTAACTAGCTAACTCTATTTCCTACAGAGTATTCTATAAAATAAATTATAATAAACCAAATTCTTCTAGACAGTAATGATGGATAATTCCAATATATCTTATTTCATGAATAAAAATATACCTATCATAAATCCTTTCTTTTAACATAAATGACTACTGTTAAATTTCTGATGATGCTACCTCCCACAAATTATCACCTGAGAATCCTTAAAAAAGAAGCTAAAATATATTATAGATGATTTTATTCTTAGCATTCATATTGATCCATAGACTGCATCTGACATTTTGAAACCATTTGTCCTTCTGAAATATATTTTATTTAATAATCTTGATGCTTCATATTAATTCATCATATTGCAAATGCCAGTACATTTAAATACAAAACTGCATACATCCTTAAGCAATAAACATCTATTAATCTGACCAGTATAGAAGATCAATGTGAGCAAATAAAAAGAGCAATAAAAGCTTATTATAGTTGACATGGAAATCAATAATATTTCTCATCTTTTCCTCTATTTTCTCTCCTTTTTGCCTATTTGTATTCTTGTGTCCCTTAATATTCCAGTCATTAATATAATTGCCTTCATTGTTATTAGTAGAGATATATGTAATAGTAAAAAAGGATAAGGGGTACTCATCTTTTTCACTATTTAATATATTAATGGCACTGAATTTGGTAATTTGTATACATCATTCTACTTGTAAAGTGGATATTATATTCATAATTTTGAGGTTAGAAAACAGAGTGATGATAACATGTGCTCAGTGCCTACTGTGTTACCAATGCATGGTATGTTAACTCAGAGGAAAAGCTGTACTGAAAGACTAACCTAAACGTAGTCTTCACGAAAGAAGCAAAGTGTGGAAAAAGCTGTAACACATTAGAACTTGTAGGAAGTTATACCTAGTGGAGAATTTGCTTAAGGAAAAATCAGGTGACAAACTTGAATTAATTATATGCATCATTATGAAGAGAAGCAAATATCAGATGGGAATATGAGATTTATTTTATTTTAATTGACCATAAAATATGGTCTTACATGATGGGTTAAAATGTTTTCAATAGTATTTTAAGAATGTTATCCAAATAACCATAGAGAATCTATTGAAACAAGAAAAGATTAGTGTCAAGTTGACCAGCTGGAAAATTTTGCAATAGTCCGCAAAAGATACTGAAAGAATGAACTATGGATGTGGCATTAAGAATAGAAGAAAAATATAAATAAATCAGAGAACATGAGAAAAATTAGAAAAGCTAGAATATATACAAAAACTATCTAGAATTGGAAAGAAAAGCAGGCAGAGTCAAAGATAACTTTAAGTTACCAAAATGGAAGACAGGAAGAATTTTAGTGTCTTTGGCATTCTATAATAGAAAGGTAAGAGGGGTTATAGAATGAGATAGAGAATTTGATGGATTTCGGGTGACAAAACCATCTCCAGGATGAGGTACTTGGCAGGGCAGAGATGCTCACAATCTAATTTTAATGTTTCTCCCTATAGAAGGGTGAATCAAAGCTATGAGACTATCTGAGATGTCTAGAAAGAAAGAGAAAAATGTGATGCCTAATCCCTTTCACCACATCTCACTTGGAGGCGAGATAATGATAAGAAAGGAAAGAAAATTCTTTCCCTAGACCGATGTCTGAGAGGGTCTTCCCAACATCCTCTTCTAAAATTCTTAAGGTTTCCTGCCTTAGGTTTAGGTCTGTTAACCATCTTAAATGTATTTTTGTGAGAGGCGAGAGGTAGGGATCCAGTTTCATTTTTCTGCATGGAGCTATCCAGTTTTCCCAGCACCATTTATTGAAAAGAGATTCATTTCCCCAATATATATTTTTGTCTGGTTTATCAAAGATTGGGTTACCATATGTAGATGGTTTTGTCTCTGGATTCTCAGTCCTGTTCCAAAGATCAACGCTTCTGTTCTTGTGCCAATACCAAATTAATTTGATTATTATTGCTTTATAGTACAACTTGAAGTCTGGAAGACTGATGCCTCCCAGTTTGTTCTTTTTGCTTAAGATTGTTTTTGCTATACGAGGTCTTTTCTGGTTCCATACAAAGTGAAGAATTATTTTTTCTAGTTCTGTAAAGAATGAAGATGGTACTTTGATGGGGATTGCATTTATT
>CAUYRT010074680.1:0-11038 GCA_963574885.1 Lepilemur ruficaudatus | reverse complement strand
TAGATACAGTTGGAGCACTATGTATGTACTCTCTGGACTACTTTGACAGAGTAGGTTTTTGAATGTAACAAGATAAATCAACTTGAGTGGTAATATATTTTGGGAAATCAGCTCACTACAAATTGTGACTGTAAACATTGTACTGTAAGTGCTTTGTAGTTTTCCCCCAATTAAAAAAAAAATTGGCAAAAGACTTAAAGAGACACTTCCTTAAAAAAGATGATATACAAAGAGATACAAATAAAAACTGAGCACATGGGGAGATACTCGAAATTATTAGTCATTATGGAAATGCAAATTAAAATCAAAATGAGATACCAATATATAACCACTAGAATGGTGAATATCAAAAAGATTGAAATTACTAAGTTTTGGCAAGGATATGGAGAAACTGGAACCCCCATTGATTGCTAGTAGGAATAAATATGGTACAGCCAATTTGGAAAATAATTTGATAGTTTCACACACAGTTTGGCAAATTAAACATATTACCATGTAACCCAGCAATTTCACTCCGAAATTTCTACCACAACAAAAAGGGAAACAAATACTTATACAAAGACTTATATATGAACATGGTAGGACTATTCATAATATCCCAAAATTGGAAAACTTCTATGTGTCTATCAATAGATGTTTGGATTAAAAACTAAAAATGATATATTCATACAATGGAATACTACACATCAATTAAAAGGAACAAACTCCTGATACATGGAATAGCATGGCTGAAACTAAAAAAAATAACGTTAAGTGAAAGAAGCCAAACACAAAGACAAGACTTTTTATTGTATGATTCCATTTATTTGAAATATAAAGAAAAAGCAAAACTATGGAGACAGAAAGCAGACCAGTGGTTGCCTGAAGCTGAAGGGAAGATGGGATGGGCAGTGGGAATTGACTGCTAACAGGCATGAGAGAACTTTTTGGGGTGATGGAAGAGTTCTAAGACTAGACTGTAGTGATAGTCGTACAACTGTATAAATTTACTAAAACTCATCAAAGTGGGCTTACAACAGGGGATTTTCATTATATATAAATTTTGCCTTAATAAAGCTGTTACAAAAGACAATTGTTTAAAGCGAAATAATAATATACCAAGGGGTTTATAATGGATGTTGAAATAAAGTATGTGAAAACAATAGCACAAAAGACAGGGGGAAGGTAGTAGAAGTATACTGTTACAAGGTCGCTACACTATAGGTAAAGTGGTATAATACTATTTGGAAGGAGAGTATGTTAAGTTAAAGACATATGCTATAAATACTAGGAACAACATTAAAAAGACATATAGCTAAAAGCCAATAGGAGAAATAGAATGAAATCATAAAAAATTCTCAATATATCTAAAACAAGATAAGGAAATAGAAAAAACAAAAAGAGGAAAGGATAAATAGATGGGACAAATAGAAAACAAATAGCAAGATAGTAGTTTTTAACCCATATAGTAATAAATCATTACATTAAATATAAATGGTCTAAGCAATCTAAAGTCAGAGATCTGTCAGATTTAATAAAAAAACAAAACTGGATGATATCTATAGAAAATCCATTTTAAATATAATGACACATATAGGTTAAAAGTAGAAGAATGGAAAAGGGAATACAACATACAAATACTAGTCAAAGAAACCTAGAGCAGCTAATATTATATGAAGTAGAGTTTAAAATATGGACTATTTCCCTAGAAAAAGAGGGACATTTCAAAATGATAAAGGGTTCAATTCACCAAGAGAACATAATAATCCTAAATGTGTATGCACCCAACAATAGAGCTTCAAAATACATGAAAACAGAAATTAGTAGAGCAAAAAGGACAAATACACAATATTCACAATTGTAGCTGGAGATATTAACACTCCTAAACAGAAGAAGGAAATAATCTCAGTAATTTTTAGAACAAGTAGACAATAAATAAGTATAAGAGACTTGAAAAACACTAACAACCAAATGACTTACTGATATTTAAAGAACTTTCCACCAGATAACAGCAGAATACACGTTGTTTTCAAGTCTACTTGAAACGTTCACAAAGATATGTAATAGTCTAAGCCATAAAGCAAGGTTCAATAATTTTAAAAGGATTGAAATCATACAAAAAATGTTCTTTTACCACAACAGAATTAAACTAAAAATCAAAACCACAAAGATATGTGGAACACCACCAAAAATTTTGAAAATTAAATAATACAGTTCTAAATAAGCCATGCTCAAGGAAAAAAATCACAAAGTAAATTAGAGAATATTTTAAATGAAATGAAAATGAAATTAAACAAAAGAAGGAAATAATCAAGAGCAGAAATCACTAAAATTGAAACAGAAATGCAATGGAGAAAAGCAAGGAAGCAATGAAATCAAAATTGGTTTTTGAAAAGATCAATAAAATTCTAAAAACATTTGGTAACTTAAATGGAGTGGACAAAGTCCTTTGAAGACACAAGCTATATAAACTCACTCAAGAAGAAATAAATAACCTAACTAGCCCTACATCTATTAAAGAAATTGAACTCATAGTTTAAAAATCTTCCCACAAAGAGAATCCAGGCCTGCATGGCTTCCTGGTGAATAGGACCAATTTTACACAAACTTTTCCAAAAAACTGAAAAGGAGAAAGCACTTTCCAACTCACTTAATGAGATCAGACTTACCCTGATACCCAAACCAGGCAAAGACATCACAAAAATAAAATTTTTATGCCACTGTCCCTCATAAAAATTAACTCAAAAATCTTTTACGAAACATTAGAAAGTTTAATTCGGTAATAAATAAAAAGGATAATATATCATGACCACGTACAGTTTATTTCAGGTATGAAAAGTTGGGTCAACATTTGAAAACTAATCAATATCATTTACTTCATTAGCAGACTAAAAAAGAAAAAACATGTAATCATCTCAATAGATGCAGAAAAAGCATTTGACAAAATTTCACATTTATTCATGATAAAAATTCTCGGAAAGCTAGAGAAAAAGGGAAACATCCTCAATCTTAATGAAGGACATCTATAAAATACCCTATAGCTAATATACATAGTAATGAAAGAATAAAGACTTCTCTCCTAAAATTGAGAAAAAGATAAGGATGTCTAATCTCACCACTAATTTTCAACACTATACTAGAGGTCCTAGTCAGTGTAACAATATGAGAAAAAGTAGAAAGACATACAGATATGAAAGGAAGACATAAACTTCTATTTACAGACAACATCACTATCTACATAGGAAATCCCAAAGAATCTATTAAGTGAGTTTAGTAAGATTGTAGGATATAAGGAAATTTGGTCAATATATGAAAATAAACTGTCTTCTTTGATACTGGGAATGAAGGACTGGAAACTGAAATTACACAACCGTACCATTTATAATAGCATTTTTAAAAGACATGAAATACTTAGGGGCAAAACTAACTAAATATGTGCAAGATTTAAATGCTGAATATGACAAAATTTTGATGAGAGATACCAAGAAGACCTTGTAAAGGGATAGATATGACCATACTCATGGATAGGGAGATTGATATTGTCAAGATGTCAATTTTCCTCAAATTGATCTATACGTTCAATGCAATCCCAATTAAGAAATCCAGCATTTTTAATATTTACGTATACATATATATAAATGGAATGTTATTGAGCCTTAAAAAAGGAGATCCTGCCATTTGCCAC
The DNA here is from genome assembly GCA_963574885.1 of Lepilemur ruficaudatus. Taxonomy (NCBI): domain Eukaryota; kingdom Metazoa; phylum Chordata; class Mammalia; order Primates; family Lepilemuridae; genus Lepilemur; species Lepilemur ruficaudatus. Next base: position 7,374 of record CAUYRT010074680.1, on the reverse strand, counting down.
AAAATGGATGAACATGGAAGGCATTATGCTAAGTGAAATTAGCCAAACACAGAGAAAAATGTTGCATGATCTCACTTATATGTAATATCTAGAAAAAGAGGCCAAATACACAGAGAGAGAATAAGACAGTGGTTATTAGGTGTGGGTGAGAAGGGAGGAAATGGGGAGATGTAGGTCAGAAGTAGTAGATAGTAGATGCGCAGGATGAACAAGTCTAAAGAGCTAATGCCTAACATGAAGACCATAGCTAATAAAATTGTGCTGCATTTGGGATTGCTGTGAAATGAGTAGATTTTAACTACTTTTTCAAAAAAACAACGAAAAAGGGTAATTATGTGAGATGATGGATATGTTAATTTGCTTCACTATAGTAACCATTTTACTATCTGTATGCATCACATAATATCATGTTGTATACCTTAAATGTACACAATGAAATTTATTCTAAAAACTAATAAAAATAAAGTTTAAAAAATAAACATCAAAAAAGAGAATAGATTCAAGAGTTCAGAAATCAACTCATACAAACGAGGGCTGTCCGGAGAGTATCCAGCCATGTAACCGTTCTTGTCATATTAACAATGGCTGGATACTTTCTGGACAGCTCTCGTGTATGTTCATTGATTTTCAACCAAAGTGCTAATATAATTCAATCGATAAAATTTGTTTTAGTGGTGGGTGCTGGAGTAATTGGCTCTCTATATGCTAAATAAATAACCTTGACCCTTTTTCTGAACCATATACAAAAATTAACTTGAAATGATCTATGTATAAATGTAAGTGCTAAATGTGTAAAGATATCTGGAAGGAGAGGTAGGAGAAAATCTTTTTAAGCTTGAGTTAGGCAAAGATTTCTTAGATAAGATATAGAAAGCATAGAGCAAAACAGAAAAAAAAGATTAATGGGACTTAATCAAAATTAAAAACATCTCTTCTTTGAAAAATGTTACAAAAATAAAAAGACAAATGACAGACTGAGAAGAAAATATTTGTAAAACATACGTCTGATAATAGGTCAGTGTCCATAGTATATAAAGAATGCTCAAAATTCAATAAGACAAGCAACTCAATTAAAAAAATGGGTCAAAATTTGAATGGACAATTTACCAAAGAAGATATATAGATGCCAAATAAACTCATTTAAAAAAACTTAAGTATCATTAGTCATTAGGGAAATGCAAATTAAAACTACAATGAGATGCCACCACACACCCATTATAATGGCTAAAATTAAAAAATGCCATTGAGGATGTAGCGAAACTGGAAGCCTCCTGCACATTATTGACAGGAATGCAAAATGGTCAAGTCTTTGGCAGTTTCTAGTAAAGTTATGCATTCACCTACTATATGACCCAGAAATTCCATTCCTGCTCTTTTTTTTTTTTTTTTTTTAAGAGACAACCTCTCACTCTGTTGCCCAGGCTGGAGTACAGTGGTGCAATCATAGCTCACTGTAACCTCAACCTCCTGGGCTGAAGTGATCCTCCCACCTTGGACTCCCATTTTAACCAAGAAAAGTGAAAACTTATGCCTACAAAAAACCTGGACAGAAATGTTTATAGAATTTTTATTTATAATAAACAATAGAAACAACCCAAATGTTCATCAACTGGTGAATGGACAGCTAATTTGTGGTACATTAATATTATGGAATATAATTTAGCAATAAAAATAAAGCATATATACAGGCAATAAAATGAATGAATCTCAAAAGTACCATGCTAGTGAAAGAAGGCACAAAAGCTACATACTCTCTGATGACATTTATATGACGTCCTAAAACGGCAAAAAGCAGATCAGAAACCAGATCTTTGATTGCTAGGGACTGGAGGAGAAGGGAGATCATTCCAAACTGTAAAAGACACAAGGAAAATTTTGCAGTGATGGAAATGTTCTATAGCTTAGTTATGATACAATTTTGGTTACACAGCTATATACATTTGTCAAAACTCATCACACTATTCTCTTAAAAAGGACAAATTTTACCATCTGTAAATATTTTATAATAATAAACCTGACCCCCCTCCAAAAAAGCCCAAATTCAAAAAAGCTTCACTTTCCTCATTTATAAAATGCTAGCCACTGTTATTATTTTTTTTCTTAAAAATGACCCTTTTCCATGGAAATAATATTATGGCCATGATTCCTAAGCCATTGCTTTGATTAGCACTTGCCATTTTGTGTCATTGATAAGTAAAGATAAAACACATTTATGACAAATATCTATTATTATGCTTCATACTCACTGGTAACTTGCACAACACTTAAACAAGTATGACATTTAATAACAGAGGCAGAAAAGAGTCAATATCTTTTCAGAATCCGAGCAGACACCAGACTCCAGACCATGGTGAGAACAATTTGCTTTTGAATTCATGCCCTGCCTTCTTTTCTTAGTTTGCAATGGAATGTTTGTTGACTGGGTTGAAAGAAGTATTCTCAAAACCGTTTCTATTTATTTCTCATTGCCCAGGAGGTATCGGGGTTCTGACATAAAGCATGGTGACTTGTAAATGCATTTTCATAGCGGACATAATTACACTCAGAGTAAATGTGTCTGTTTTGTGATTTCTTCCCTTCCATTTCCACTTGGCCTCAGAACTCAACCTGTGTTTACATCCTTTTCCAATTTTAACAGTAATTCTTGTTGCCTAACCTTAGTGTCTAACACCTCCACAAATTTTCAGCCCCTAGATGTCCTAGGTGTCCCATCCAATGGGCCCACAGTCCTAGTCATTTATTTCAACTGGAGACAAATCCTGTAAGCCTACCCAAATCTGGATTTTCAAACCAGTCTTATCTGCAAATTGTACCCCATGATCATTATTTTCCTTTTTAATAATAATAACAGCAATAATAATAATAGTGCAGCAACTATTACCATTAGTTGATAGCTGGGTTCAGTTACAACAGGGCTCAATCTCCAGACCACTGCTTTTCTTTGATGACTGCAGGTGGGAAAATCCTGGTGGCAAATTGGCAATTATGCACCTATATGACCCTTACCTATATCCAACCCATGGCAGACATCGTTAAGCCATCATAGCAGTCTTTGCCACAGAGCCCAGAGATGACGGTTCCCAATCATTCTCATTATTCTACGGAGACAGCCTCTAGCAATTGATTGCCATTGATAGATAAGTTAAAAATCATTTACCATTTCTGTCCTAGCTGAGCTTGTTTGACTTGTATTTTGATTCTTCTCTTCTACAGGTAAAAGCAAAGACAAAGGTGGCAGGTGAGTTGGAGAGGTGTCATCTTGTGACTAGTCTGCTTTGACATCTTTCTTCTGAGATTCCACAACTGCTATCAAGATCTGTCAGCCCCCAGAACTCTGAGGCAATATCTTCAGCAACCAGAATTTTATGCATCTACTTCTACATTTGCAAAGTGAAAGGTAGGCAAAAATTCAACTATACTTGAGAAGAATGAAATCTAGAGCAGCAGATCGCAGCCCTGGCTATATGCTAAAATCACTTGGGGGTGGCTTTAAACTATACAGATTCCCAAATACCATTCTAGACTAATTAATTTCACAGCTACATCTACATCCTAAAGAACTCAGCAATTTCACATCTAGATGTAAATGCACACACACACACACTCGTGCACAAAAGAGACATGTAAAAAGATGCTAATTGTAGCATTGCTTGCAAATGCAAATTATTGGGAACACCTAGATCTATCAAAATGATACATGAATAAATTGTGATTATATGTACACTGGAAAACTATGTAGCTGTTTAAATTAATGAGAGATCATGTATCAACATAAATACATTTTTAAGACACAAGTGAAAAACAAAGTTCAAATTATATGCATTATTATGCCATTTATATAAATCTTAAAACAAGCAAATTTAATTTCACATGTTCTTTATTGACACACTCGTATGAACAAAATAATGGGAAAATAGGAATGTAAACACAAGTTCTGGACAGTAGTCACCTATGGGGAAGAAGGGAGGGCAATGGGATGAGAAGCTTCAACTCTATTTGTAATATTATATTTCCTTAAAAACTTCTAAAGCAAATGTGGCCAAATATTAAGACTTGGCAAAGATGTTCAATCAGTTCAAGATTGTTGTCATATTATTTTTAAATTTTTATATATGCCAAACTATTTCAACATAAACACTACTTTTTCTGCTATTAAGATCATCAGATGAGATGTATGAAAAATCATTTGCACAATGCTCCTTAAGTGGTAGTCAATAACTGGCCATTAAATGCTAGATTTCTTATGAACTCATCAATTATGCTTAAATATGCTCAAAGGCATCCATCATAATATATTTAAATAACACATTTGAAGCAATTTTAATGTCTAATAATAAATTGCTGTGTAGAATACAGTACATTCATTCACGTGAATGGACACATGAAAAATTATACAACCACTGAAATGATGATTTTAAAGACTAAGCTTATGAAAAATGCTTAATGCATAATGTTAAATGAACAAAACAATATGTAATATTGGATGCATATGTGATACCTAATTATGAGGAAGCTGCCATAAAAATTGGCATAAAAAAAGCAAAACACCAGAAGAGTTGATAGAATTATGGGTGATTTATCTTCTTTACTCTTTTTGCAATTTTTGTGCTAATTTCTTATAATTTAAAAAATGAAAAAATCAAATGGAATTCATATTTTTCTAGGTAGCATCCAAAGAAAATAGTACCACATGATTCACACTCTCAGAGAACTGAGAGTCTGAGAGAGAAGCAGATATACACAATGGATTTGAAGATGATGATGCTAATGACGAGTTTTTGAACAATGGCTTTTGATACATTGTTGCCAACCCTTACAAAATCTGGGCAATTTATGAATTCTTATTCCTAATATAGCTAAAGCTCAAAAGACATATGTGACTTTCACATGTCTCTCCTCAAACAGCCAAAAGAGCTCCTCTCCCCTCTCTCCTCACCAAACTTTCTTCTCCAAACTTGGTTCCAGCATCATTGAGAAAATGGAAGCAAACACAAGGGGTCTTCTACTTCTGCAGACTCCAGCAGCCCAACTAGCCAATTGCTAGATTTCCATCCACAGATCTGCCTTTTCCCCGTGTGTGAACTAGCCCTGTGCCCATCTAGCTAAGCCCCTCCACCTGTGCACCAGAATTCATCCCTTCTCTTCCTTTATCATTCTAGCAATTCTCTTCTGTCTCTTTTCTACGTAATTAAATTTGTCTACTGGGACTTTCCCTTTAGCAGAAAAACATGCAGTTTTTCCTTTCTTCAAAAAATAAGACACACAGGCCAGGCAAGGTGGCTCACGCCTGTAATCTTAGCACTCTGGGAGGCCGAGGCGGGAGGATTTCTCAAGGTCAGGAGTTCAAGACCAACCTGAGCAAGAGTGAGACCCCGTCTCTACCAAAAACAGAAAGAAATTAATTGGCCAACTAAAAATACATAGAAAAAAATAGCCAGGCATGGTGGTGCATGCCTGTAGTCCCAGCTATGTAGGAGGCTGAGGCAGGAGGATTGCTTGAGTCCAGGAGTTTGAGGTTGCTGTGAGCTAGGCTGATGCAACAGCACTCTAGCCTGGGCAACGGAGTGAGACTCTGTCTCAAAAAAAAAAAAAAAAAAAAAGGCAATATAACACATTTTATTAGTCCACTCATGTATTGATGGACATTTAACCACATTAGTAAAATGTGTTATGTGTGTACCATGGAGTACTACTTAGCCATAAAAAATAATACCTCTTGTTATTATCCTGGATGGAGCTTGAGCCCATTCTTCTAAGTGAAGTGTCACAAGAATGGAAAAACAAACAGCAAATGCACTCACCATTAAACTGGTACTAATCAATCAACCCTTATGTGCACATATGGAAGTAACATTCACCAGGGATCGGGCAGGTGGGAAGGGAGAGGAGAGGATGGGTAAACTCACACCGAGTGGGTGTGGTGTACGCTGTCTGGGGGATGGACACACTTGTAGCTTTGACTTGGGTGATGCAAAGGCAATTTATGTGACCAAAGTGTTTGTACCCCTATAATATTCTAAAGTAAAAAAAAAAACAAAAACAAAAATCTCTGTGAAATGTATATCTGCATTTTATAGTAAGAAACTGAGATTCACAGAAATTAAGCTTAAAAGTCATGACACTGTTTTGGCTCTCAGAATGTATGAAATAAAACTCCTTTGACACTAAAGGAAAACAGAAGAAGAAGAAGTTAATTCTTCTTGATTCCACTTCAATATCCTATCTAACTCCAAAACCCAAGCTTTTCTACTAAGCCCATGCCAAGACAAGTTATTCATACGCTAGGGGGAAAACCTTTATTGAAAAAAAAATTGAAAATAGGCATATTATATTGCAAAGAATCCCTAGAAACCTCTGTTCTCTTTCCAAATGTGCCTTGGAAAATCTCTCCACATCTTTAACTCTGGGTTTAGGCTTCATGATTTTGAAGGTTGGTCCATGCGATAATATCATATATGTCTGAAGGAGGTTATTTCTGTCTGTTAGTTTTTAAATGTAGGTAAGTGAGAATGGTTGTTCATGGAATGTGGTATAAGTCAGAAAATATTTTATGTTGAGTGAAATGAGAGATGGAAAGATCTCAGATTCATGCGTGTGTGTTTAAGCTTAGTGAGGAGAGCCTTCAACTCAAGGAAGCAGGTAGGGTTATACTTTAAAGTGTGGGCTTAGAATCAATCAGGCTTAGATTAGAGACCCAGTTTTTACATTTGCCAATTATATAACCTAAGGCAAGTTATTTAACCATTCTGAGTTTCATTTTCTTTGTCCATAAAAAAAAGGATAATGATAGTACCTATTACATAGAGCCATTGTAAAAAAAATTATATGATACAAGCAAAGAACTTAGCATAATGTCATTTACATAGTATACTCAATAGATGTTGGTTGGTACTATTAATATTAGTATTTGTCTTTTATCAATAAATGTGATGTTAGTTGTAGGGTTTTTTAAAAAAAAAACAACTTTATTGAAGTATAATTTACATACCATGCAATTAATCCATTTTAAATGTACAATTAAATGATTATTAGTAAATTTACCAAGTTGTACAGCTATTCATGCAAATCAGTTTAAAAACATTTCCTTCCCCCTATTGAGACCCCTTACTCCCATCCCCAACTACAGGGACCCACTAATCTTGGCTGCTATCAAAAAATCCCAAAACAACAAATGCTGGTGAGGTTGTGGAGAGACAGGAACACTCTTACACTGCTGGTGGGACTGCAAATTAGTGCAACCTCTGTGGAAAAGAATTTGGAGATTCCTCAAAGTTGTAGGGTTTTGTAGGAGTATTGTTGCTGAAAGACTAAATGCTTTCTCAAAGTAAGAATATTCACTCACATGACTCCTATTCAACATTGTATTCGAGGTCT
>CAUYRT010074675.1:0-34033 GCA_963574885.1 Lepilemur ruficaudatus | reverse complement strand
TCTCTAAGTCTAGCCACTCATTTACAGTAAATATAGGAAGAAAACAAACAAATTATATGGTACCAGTAGGATATTTTACTGGACAAATTGGCCCTGTTTCTTTTACAAATGAATGGCATTTTGAAATGGGAGCTAGGTCTGTTTTAGGTTAAAAGAGGTATAATTATCAGATACAATATATGGATTTTGTTTGGATACTGAACAGTAAAAAGATTTTTGAGCAAAAAGGGTATGGAAATATGTTACTCTTGTTAGTGTGGTAAAAGTATTGCGGTTATGTTTAAAATAGATAGAAATATTTATATACTGAAATATTTACAAGTAAAGTGCTGTAGTATCTGAGATTTGCTTTAAATACTTTAGGAAAAATAAAGCAGGGGTGATCACAGTTGAAACTGGATGAAGGGTACATGGAAGTTCATTATACTTTTCTTTCTACACTTTATCTGTATAATTGGGAAAAATCAAGATCAATAATTTGCAGTGTTTGCAAATTATATCTAGTTATAAGCTCTCTAGTATTCTCTTGGTGGTAATTAAATCAGTACAACTCTTTTTGGGATGTGGTTTAGTGACATTTTTCAAAATATAGAAGGTACAAAGCCTTTGATCCACAAATCCACTTTGGAACTTTAGCCAGTAAAAACTGTGGACCTACGCTGGATGTGGTAGCTTATGCCTATAATCCCAACACTTTGGGTGGCTAAGGCGGGAGGATTGCTTGAGGTCAGGAGTTCTAGACCAGCCTGGGCAACATAGCAAGACCTAATCTCTACAAAACAAAATTTTTTTTAATTAGCCAGGCATGGTGGCATGTGCCTGTAGTCCCAGCTGCTTGGGAGGCTGAGGCATGAGGATCCCTTGAGTCCCAAGGCTACAGGGAGCTATAATTGTGCCACTGCACTCCAGCCTGGGCAACAGAGTGAGACCCTGTCTCTATAAAATAAAAAATTGTGGAATAAGCATACAAAAATGTGTGTATGGTGGTATTTCTTTCTTGCATGTTGTAACACTGAAAAATTGTTAACAGTCTTGACGTTTATCAATGGGTAAGTGATTAAATAAATTACTGTGTCATTTAGGAAAATACCCTTAAGTATATAATACTGAAAAGAATGAGATACACCTGCTGCCCAGATGGTAGTTCCTAAATACCATTCTCCACTAAAAGGAACCAGGGCTCCTTAGAGAAATAACTATTATCAGGATTGTTCAGGGAAGGCACAAGATGACCCTAGACCATCTTGCTAAGAAAGTAAGGAAGGGCTGGAAGAATGATGAGGATATGTCAAAGGATACAAGATCAGGCTTGAAGGTTTGGGCATAAAAGAATGATAGACATATGAATGACCACCCATAGAATAAAATAGGAATCCATGAGTCCATAGTGATACAAATGAATAAATACAGGAGAGAGTCAAACTCTTTCTTACAGTAGAATCTGAAATAATACATATAGAAGGAATCATAGAGTTAGAAAATCACCACCAAGAAACCACTAGGCAAGGGTCATTACTAGATGCTAAAAGTAGTGACTGAAATTTTGATGAGAAGCAGGATATTTTTATAAAGTATCTCCCCACAAGATACTTACAACTACAGAGGAAAAAATAGTAACTTGCAATGAAGAAACCTGACAGGGAGCACCTTAACCAAGTAAGCAAAGTAAATATCACTAGTAATGTGACAACAGATAGACATCAGGTTCCTCATCAACTTTTTGATGAGGAGACAACAGACAAACCCAAATTGAGGGACATTCTAAAAAATAACTGATCTTCAGAAACAGATCTTCAAAAATGTCAAAGTCATAAAAGAGAAGAAAGACTGAGGTTCATTCTGTTCCAAATTAAAGAACCATGACAACTAAATGTAGTTCTTGATTCTAGTCTGGATTCTTGAAGGGGAATTTTTTTCTCTTTTGCTATAACAGACATTAGTGGAACACTTGGCAAATTGGAATAAACTCTGTAGATTAGATAATAGTATTGTTTTGTTAATTTCTGGTTTTGATTGTTCTGCTGTGGTTGTGTAAGAAAATGTCCTTGTTTTTAGCAAATAGACACTAATTATTTAGGGGTAAAGGAGTATCATTTGCAACTCACTTTCAAACAGTTCAGAAAAGGGCAATAATATATATAGAGAGAGAGGGGATTAATGCAATAAAATGTTAACATCACTTCGGAAATCTGGAAATGCTTTGTACTATTTTTGTAATTTTTCACTAAGGATGAAATTATTTAAAAATGAAATGTTAAACATTTAATATTTAAAAATGAAATAGAAATAAGTAAATCTGGAAAAAAATTTAAAAAAATAAAAATAATGAAATAAATGTATATATTCTCTCACAAAAGTTATCAATAGCATTATTGCCAACTTACAAGAGCAAGTCTCAAAAATAGGATGTATGGTCTGTTCCCATTTTTATAAAACATGGATGGATGTGTGAATGCATATGCATAGAAACAATCTGTTACCAATGTTTATCTTTGGGAGTTGGAGATTATATATTTCTATAATGTTTGAATTTTTTCTAACAAATATACATTTATAATCAGGAAGAATAAAAATTTTTGTCCAAAAGGAAATTTGCAAAAGGCCTGCCCAAAATGCTGACCCATTTTCTTGATGTACTGTAATTGCAGCACAGCCCTCAACTCAGTAGCCCCATTATCTCACCAGCTCAGTCGCCGGCACCAGTTCAGCTGTCTACCCTGAAAACTGGACGTCCCTCTGGACCACCACTTTCCATCATGCCCCAATTTTCTAGACCTTTTGTCCCTGGGCAAGGTAAGTGTACATGAAACTGGTCACAGCTTTAGAGAATTTAAGACATCCATTCCCAATCACTTGATAATTTATCTTGGTATTAATAAAACTACCTTTCGGCTGGGCACAGTTCTCACACCTGTAATCCTAGCACTCTGGGAGGCCTACATGGCAGGATCATTTGAGGTCAGGAGTTTGAGACCAGCCTGAGCAAGCACGAGACCCCATCTCTACTAAAAATAGGAAAAAAATTAGCTGGGCATGCTGTTTTGTCCCTGTAGTCCCAGCTACTTGGGAGGCTGAGGCAGAAGCATTGTTTGAGCACAGGAATTTGAGATTGCTGTGGACTAGGCTAATGCCACAGCACTCTAGCCTGGGCAACAGAGTGAGACTCTGTCTCAAAAAATATATGTGTGTGTGTGTGTGTGTGTGTATGTGTATGTGTATAATAATACTGCCTTTCAGTTTTCCACAGAGCTGCATTTTCCCTCCACTCAGGCATATCTGTTACAGTATACTTTCCTAACCTTAATGTTTCATTGCTAATTAATTATTAGTTCAGTAATTACTTATGCTCAATAATTACATGATAGAATTAAAATGGTTTTAACTTATTCTTAGAATCCATTCCTCCATAGTAGTAATACAGTGTTCTATATTTCTTCTATATTTTTAATTCCTGTATTAGAGTAATATGTATCAAATATAAAGATTATTCAAAAATTTATTCAAAAACATTTATTGAGGACCTACTGTGCTCCTGGTATACAAAGATGAATAAGGAGAAGTCCTCATCCTCACCAGCTCTCAGTCTACCCAGAGGAACCGGCCGCAAGCAGATTGTAAACTAATATCGAAACCATTTATCTTATTTCTGCAATTTATCCTAAGGATGATGCACACAAAGATTAATGCACAGGATAGTTTATCCTATAGCAAAAAAATTCAAAAACAGCCTAAATACTCATCAGTGAGGAATAGTTAAATTACAGTATATCTATACAAGAAATACTATATAGCTATCTAAAAATCATGTTTTAAGCAATCATGAAAAGAGTAAATATTCAATAAATGTGATAAGTGATTTTTTACACAGAGATTTCAAAAAAGAAGCTATACGAATGTCCAATAAGCCCTTGAAAAGGTACTCTACATTATTAGTCATTAGGGAAGTGAATATTAAAGGCAGAATGAGATACCACTTAGCACCTACTAGAATAGCTATAATCAAAAAGACTGACAACACTGAATGTTGGTAAAGATACAGAGAAACTAAAATTTTCACACATTGTTGGTGGGCGTGTAAATGATAAAACCATTTTGGGAAAAGGTTTGGCAATTTCTTACCAAGTTAATCACTTAACGTACAACCTAGCTATTCTACTCCTGTGTTGGAAAGAGAAATGAAAACATGTTCACACTTGTGCAAGAACACTTATAACAACTTTATGTCATAATAGTCCAAACTAGCCAGGTGCAGTGGCTCACACCTGTAACCCCATTACTTTGGGAGGCCGAGGCAGAAGGATCTCTTGAAGCCAGGAGTTTGAGACCAGCTTGAGCAACATAGCAAGGCCTCGGCTCTACAAAAAATAGAAAAATTAGCTGGGCATGGTGGCATGTACCTGTAGTCACAGCTACTCAGGAGGGTGAGGCAGGAGGGTCACTTGAGCCTAGGAGTTTGAGATTGCAGTGAGCTATGATGACATCACTGCACTCCAGCCTGGGCAACAGAGCAAGACCCTGTCTCAAAAGAAAAAAAAATAATAACCCAAGCTGAACATGGCCCACATGTCCATCAGCAGGACACTAAATAAACAAATTGTGGTATGTCCTTACAGTGGAATACTACTCAACAATAAACGTGAGCAAAGCAAACTACTAACACAACAACATGGATAAATCTCAGAGTCATTATGTTAAGCAAAAAACATAACAGACAAAGAAATGAATAATATATACTATATGGCTCTAATTATACAAAATCCAGCTACAGACAAGCTAATCTGTGAAATTAGAAATCAGATAGTGGTGGAGAACTGATAGTGAGTTGTGGAACTGACTGCAAAGGGGCTGAAGGGAAGTCTTCCAAGGATGGAGATGGTTTTTATATTGTATGTTAACTATATCTCAATTTTTTAAAAGAGTTATAAAATACACATACACAAGTATGAGCACACATATATAGAACAAAGATATGTACCAAAATGTTAGCAATGATGGAATTACCACGGTGGTTTTTATTTTCTCCTTTGTAATTCTCTATTTTCAAATTTTCTACAAAGCCAGTAACCTTAATAATCTAGAAAAATAAGGCATATTATAAAAAATAAATTGAAACAGTATGTGGCATGCAGTCTGAGATGAATGCCCCAAGAGGTACACCTAGCCTGGCCTATAAGGAGGAGTCTTTGGTTACTGCTGATTATAGTCTCATCTCCATATTTTAAAAAATAACATTACATATGACTAAGTCTTGGGTTTCCAGGATTTTTAAGCAGCATTCTCTATATTCTGCTTATCTAAGTTTTTGAGCTTTAATTATTTTCTTTACATTTTGTTATTTTTACACTTAACTCTGACTGCTTTACAACTATTTTTTTATGCATCTTCACACTTCACATTGCATCCTGATCTCAGTACTAAGTCTTCATGTCATATCTGCCCTTCAACTTAGGAAGTTGTGAGTATGTCATAGGTGTGTCTTGCCAGAGAGCTGCCCCAGCATCTTCACAGTGATCATCAGAAAGGAGTCTTGTGAAATGGCTGGAAGTCCATGCCTTGCTTCTCTCTGTTACGAAGCTCTTGGGAGAAGGGGTATAAGATTTCCTGAAGATGCCCTAGTCTTCTACTAGTCTACTTACTGATAACCCTACTCCAAACACAGGTTGTGCTAAATCTGGGGATTTATGGTTAAAATAAAATGAGAATGTAACACAACTGAAAACCTTATTCTCTGAGACAAAATTTTTGCAGTCAGCATTTATTAAACCCCCTACTCTGTGATGACTTCAGGCTCTGCTGAGTGAAAGAAAATTGCAAGATCTTTATTCTGACTACCCTACACTTGTTGATTTAGGAAAGGGATACTTACTCATGAATGACACGTAGAATCTATGCCACTCTTTGTAAGCAAGTTCAAATTATAAATACAGATTGTCATTTAAAGAGAGATTAAGAGCAGACCAGGGACCTAGAACATACATATATACCCATTGATTAAAACTATAAAACTGTATGTGAGTATATTAAATGTATATGTGCATATATATTACATGCATATATTTATAGCAACTAATAGTGAATTTGGGAAAATATAGAGCTAAATGTTTATTCAGAGTTTCATCCTTCCTCTGAAATGTAAGTTTTTGTTAATAATCATCATAGAAAGATGTAAATTTTAGCATCAGAAGTGGTTAGAATGAGTATTACAGTTTTTTTGGTGGATTTCATATAGAATGTTAGGATTTAGTGTCATAGTTTTCTTAGTTTCTTTCTCTTAGATATCTTCAATTTTTTTAACATTTCATTTTCATCCATTTTTTAAAATTTATTTACTTTTTTAATATATAATATATTGACATGGTTCAAAAATTAACAAATAATTTTAAAGTATACAGAAAAGTTTCTCTCCATCCTATCCCCTGTCCACCTAGTTCCTACCACTCACCCTCCTTCATAACCACTGTTATCAGTCATTAATCTTCTCAGAAGTTTGCCCCAACCTTTTAAAGAATATGTGAAATTTTTAATTGTTTTTTAAAATGTCAGTTACCTATACTTGTTTTATTCTGCCAAACGTGTTTCCCCTGTTCATCTTAATTATTTTGAACAATTTAGAAAACCCTGTCAAGTACTTTTTAACTGAGGAGAAAAGATGTAAATATGTTTTTTATTGACTTTCAGGAGATGCCAGGTATCCATTACTTGGGCAACCACTGCAGTACAACTCTCCTGCTGTTCTGCACGGACACATTCCAAACCAACAGGTATGAAAGGCTGCTGTCTGACCTCCTGGGCTTTGTTGCAGGACATCATACTTCCATTGCTGACAGTGTAGGGGGCGCCTCTGAGCTCACCTATTGGTGCTACCCAAGGAGAGCTCTATGCCTCAGCCAGCTGGTTTATTCAGTTCATTACTAGCTCCATTGGGAATAGTCCAAGGAAAAAGTAGTGCTCTGCTTGGTGGAGCAGTAATTCACTAGTGCCACCCAAAGATGGGTGGTGTCTGGGATTTGGGGCACCCTTGCTAATGAAGGATAATCAGTGAGTAATTGGTCATCATCAGGGGCAGAGTGCTCCTGCTGCAGAAGCAGAATTCAGAAGGCCCGGGACTGGTTTATTTCTGCCGCAGTGCAGAACCCAGGTTAAATGTGTTTAGGTGTTAAATTTTTAAATGTTAATGACACATTTTCAGCACTGTTAACCTTATTTCTGAACTATTTGTGGGTGTTCAGAGTCAGCCTGGCAGCAGGCATGGAAACCGTGGAAGAAGACAAGCTAAAAAAGCTGCATCCACAGACCTTGGAGCAGGAGAAGCAGGTGCGTCCCTGAGGGGCAACTGGATGTGGATCTACAAACTGGTGACAGTCTTTAAAAATAAACCACAGCACAGAAATGGGTTTTCCTAAAGTAATAGGAAATTTTGTCCTCTCTACTTTAGTGTTCTTGGATGTGTTCTTATCAGTGTCTCATTCCAGATGTGAGAGTATATACAGTCAGGTACAGGTGGGCTTAGGAGGGACGAAGGGGCCAAAGGGAGAAAAGTGTGTAAGAGGAGCAGGGAGAGTGAAACTCTAGCCTCTGTATTCACTGAGGAAGGAATTGTCCTTACAACTATGTGGGAGAGAGTCTGAATGCACAAATTTTAACTTTCTACTCAGCAGCCTGAGGGTGGTTAGAGCTATTATTTTATTTTACAATGGCAATGTGAAGTTAGAAAGTGTTTGGCCAAGATCACACTCCTAATTTAGAGAAGCCATTGCACAGTGCTGCATTTTTATGTGCAACTCTCAGCAAAGACTGAAGTCAGTGGCTTAAGAATATGAGCTTTGGCCGGGCGCGGTGGCTCACGCTTGTAATCCTAGCACTTTGGGAGGCCGAGGTGGGTGGATGGTTTGAGCTCAGGAGTTCAAGACCAGCCTGAATAAGAATGAGACCCTGTCTATACTAAAAATAGAAAGAAATTACTTGGACAGCTAAAAATATATAGAAAAAATTAGCCGGGCATGGTGGCGCATGCATGTAGTCCCAGCTACTCGGGAGGCTGAGGCAGAAGGATCCCTTGAGCCCAGGAGTGTGAGGTTGCTGTGAGCTAGGCTGACGCCATGGCACTCTAACCTGGGCAACAAAGTGAGACTCTGTCTCAAAAAAATAAGAAAAATAAGAATATGAGCTCTATACTCCTTGCCTAAGTGGAGGGTATGGGGTAGGAAGGATTTAAAAGATGGCTCTAACAATTAAGATTTTGTGGATTTGAATGGTTTCAAAAAATCTGTTTCTTATGTCTTATTTGGTATTTGCAGTACTTTTTTACCCACCTTTTTTGGTAACAGGGTTGTATTAATTCTATACCTTTTCATTCTAGTTGTTGGAAAGGTCTTGGAAATAACTGAACTACCAGATGGAATAACTCGCATGGAAGCTGAGAAGCTTTTTGGGGAACTCTTTAAAATTGGCGCCAAGATCCGGTGGCTCCGGGACCCCCAGTCCCAGCCCCAGCTGCGTCGTCATCCCCTCTGCTGTGGCAGCGGGGACAGCACTGTCAACCCTGAACGCTCTAAACCCAGTGACTTGGCCTCCACATACACCGTCTTAGCCACATTCCCCTCCATTTCAGCTGCACAGAATGCACTGAAGAAGCAAATTAATTCAGTTAACAAGTTTAAGCTGAGAACAAGCAAGAAGCACTATGACTTTCACATTTTGGAAAGGGCAAGTTCTCAGTAACAGAGCCACATTTGGACCCTTCACCTCTATGATTCCCCTGCCCTCTCCCATGATTGGCTTGATATTTGGAGCTTCTGTTAACATTATAGAGACTCCTAGAATGTGTGGTCATGGCGTTATAGCTTGCGAAGAAATGCCAGTGATCCAGCAAAGTGGCGGCGGGCGTGGGGAAGATACACATTTCACCCCACATGACTATAGGAATCACATCGGAATGATACAGAGTTAGCAGGTTTTTCTAAGGATATGCTGTTCAAATGCCTCCTAACTTTTGTAGTTATTTTGTTTTATATTTCTGAATTCTTGTATCAGATCCAAAGCTCTATTGTACAGCAAATTATCCTTCAAAATGATTATAACCAGTTGCAACCTGTATTTCTTTTTGCAGCCAGCACAATGTGACCCAACTTGGAATTTGGGGGAAAAAGAATGCAGGGGTGGAATAACTAAGTCAAAACCATGTTTTATCTTCTTTTGGGAGTTAGAGGTGCTAAGGAGAGCCCACAGATAGAAGATTACTCTTCCCCTGAATCTCTAAACATAGAAAAAATTTCCAGAAAATACAGAACTCCTCCCCCATAGGGTTCTTTCCCTATACATTTAGGTAGTATGAACATTAAGTATAAAGTAAAATTATGTTCTTAATGCCTCTTAATCAAACCACTTAGATTCAAAGGGGAAAAGGAATCATTCTAGACAGGAAAATATTTCCACTTTTTTTTTTTTTTTTAATGTAACCCTCCAGTAACTAAATGCCACTTATTTGCATTCTCCTCCTTGTGGATTTTTTGTCAGCTAAGGAAATGCATTTGATGAGTGCTGGAAACTTCTTAAGTGGTTTACAATTTGTTTTCATTGTTTGCAGCGGATCACTGGACATCAAAGATTCATTGCACTTATGAACAAGGAACCTTCTTTTCAATCTCTGTGTAATTTGCAAGGCTGTACGATGTGTGCTGATGCAAGCCTTTTTCAGTTCAAGAGAATAAATGTTTACAAATATAGGCCCACTTTGTTGTTTTTTTTTTTAAATTAAATCGCCTTTTAAATGAGTGTCAGTTTTGAAGACTTAATAACCTGTCTTGAAGATTTAAGTCAATTTCAGACTGACGGAAGATGGAAGACAGTAAATCCTCTCATTTTACAAATGTCCTCAACATGTTCCTTTCTCTGTGGGAGTGATTCCTAGGAGGTACAATTCATGTTTTTCTTCTCTCATAAAGTTATTATCAGTTATAGATAATTCGGAGTATGAATATACTTAGGCAACTAAAAATAGAACATTGTGTCTGGTTAGATAATTTTTTTTTAGCTTATATATTACATACCCAGTTGACCGGCTTAGCTCAAATGCTTTATAGACATCTTTCCCCATTGGTTAACCAAGCAAAGTCAAACTGCTGGGAAATCTAAAAGGGGGCGTCTGCCAGCTGCAGCTTGCCTGGAGCCTGGTTTGCTTCCAGCCCAAACTAGGGCTTCACTGTGAAACTGAAGGGCACCAGGTGTTAACCAGGCTCTAGGGCAGATGTGCACGCACTCTAGAGCATTTGCAAAGTCCCACTTGACTCCAGGGACTACCACGCCTCCCCAAGAGCGTGCATGTCCCAATTATGAATATTGTACTCCTGGGATCAGAAGTTGGAGCCACCTTAGAACTATGTCAGATTAAGGAACCATACCCAGGTGAAGGAATAAGAGTGAGGACTGTGAAAATCACTCACTTCCAAAGCCTGGTGAATTTTTATTATTTTTGACCTACAGAAGAGTCAAAGATGGAGAGGACACTCATTAGGGCCAGCAATGCAGCAACAGTTAATCATATATGGGGATGGAAACAAAAATACCACAACTTTGTAGTTTCTTCAAATTAATTTCTCTGACTATTCTCTTTAACTCCTGCAGTAGGAATTCTGGTAAACCGAAGTTTTTGCTTTAGACTGACTCTTGGTTCACCCTGTAGGAGTTGAACCTACAGGGTGATATGCTAGAGCAAAAAAAAAAAAATCAAAGGCTATTGTAGAGTCGGCTCTTAGCCACCACCTTATTCCCTGACAATCACATGGGAATAATAATGAAGTTGCCAATCCCCCCACCATTAGAAAAGATATGCACACATTCCATAGTCTGTATATTTTCCTGTTCATTTTAATCTTTTAGAATCTGATTTTCACCTATGTAAAAATGGTGGGGTCCCAGCTACTTAGGAGGCTGAAGGCAGGAGGATTGCTTGAGACCAGCCTGAGCAACATAATGAGACCCAGTCTCTATAAAAAATAAAAAAGTTTAAGAAATAAATGTTATGTCACTTCCAAGATTAAACAAAATGAAATATATATATTAATAGAAAAATAGTGGGAGGTAGAAGCACACAAAAGAGGTGTTTTAGACGTCATTTGGCTCAGACTTGAAACCTTTCTAAGGACAGCCATAGGCCTGGCAATAATCCTTATCACGGGTTTTCCCAGAGAGAGCACTGACCATATTTAGGGACAGATGTTACGTTTACCAATAAAGTATGTTGTGCTGTTTTTCCTGTGCTAATATTCACAGGTCTAACAGCCCTTTCTGTATGCATGATAAAGATTACTTTGTAACTTTCTGTCCATTTTTGTTACTGTATGTATTAGCAAACTGAGAATACATTTTATGGATTTTTAAAATTTTTTCTATGAAAGAGGGGAGTGAGAGAAAGGTTCAATTTCTTTTCTTTTCTTTTCTTTTCTTTTCTTTTTTTTTTTTTTTTGAGACAGTCTCACTCTCTTACCCTGGGTTGAGAGCAGTGGCATCATCGTAGCTCACTGCAGCCTCAAACTTCTGGGCTCAAGCGATCCTCCTGTCTCATCCTCCTGAGTAGATGAGACTACAGGCACACTTCACCACAGCCAGCTAATTTTTCTATTTCTAGTAGAGATGGGGGTCTTTTGCTCAGGGTCTCCAACTCCTGAGCTCAAACAATCCACCCACCTCGGCTAGGATTACAGGCTTGAGCCACTGCACCTGGCCACAGCTTATGGTTTTTTTAAGCCCTCAGTTCACAAAGAACATAGGTATATCCAAAAGTCATTAAAAATAATTAGCTTGGCATCAGAGCTGACAACAAAAGAAGGATCTGAACCCTCCCCCAAGCTATGAAAATGTTTTCCTGCTCGCACTAAGGAGGGACCTGTAGCCTGTGAATAGTGTGGCAACACAAGTCTCTGAATTGAACCTACAATTCCTGAGTGGCTTGGGAAGGGTCAAAGCAGCATATCAGCAGCTACCTCCAGAAACAGCTGAGTTGGATTCTCCACGTGTAGTCAGCAACAAAAAAAATGCAAATATAAAGTTTCAGCAGAAGCCAGGCACTGCTGTGTCTCAGGCCTGTAATCCCAACACTTTGGGAGGCTAAGGAGGGAGGATCACTTGAGCCGAGGAGTTTGAGGCCAATCTGAGCAACATAGCGAGGCCTTTTTGTGCCAAAAAATTTAAAAATTAGCTGGGCATGGTAGTATACACCTCTAGTCCCAGCTGCTTGGGAGGCTGAGGCAAGAAGATTGCTTGAGCCCAGGAGTGCAAGGTTGCAGTGAGCTATGGTTGTGGCCTGCACTCTAGTCTCCACAACAGAGCAAGACCCTGTCTCTAAAAAAAAAAAAATAAAAACTTCTGCAGAGGCCAGTTCTCACAATCCCAGCCCACTGCCTGTCCAAAAGATCATTAGATTTTTTTTTTTCATTTTCTGAGGTCCTGTCAGCCCTCCATGGATTCCACATCCATGGATTCAACAAACCATGGATCAGAAGTATTTTTTAATTGCATGTGTACTGAACATGTACAGATTTTTTTCATTGTTCCCTAAACAATAATACAGTATAACCACTATTTACATAGCATTTACATTGTATTAAGTATTATAAGTATCTAGAGATGGTTTAAAGTATACAGGAGGATGTGTGTAGGTTATATGCAAATACTATACCATTTGTATAGGGACTTGGGCATCCATGGATTTTGATATCTGCTGGTGTCCTGGAACCAATCCCCCACAACACCGAGGGATGACTGTACTGTTTCAGTTATCTCTTGTTGCTCAACCAACCACTCAGAATTTAATGGTTTAAAGCAGGAATTTGGGCAGGGCTCGAAGAGGATGGCTTGGCTCTTCCCTGACCTAATATCAGCTGCCCTTTGCTGAGGCTGGGCGGGCTAGGCTGGAAGTTCCAAAATGGCCTCACTCACATGACTGGTATCCCACATGTGTGGGGTCGGGTCCAAAGTTCTGGTTCCCTTGAATACTCTCCTCACCATCATCTTTAGCCCTTATTTCTTCTCATCCAAACCGTTGCAACAACTTTTGGTCATGTAGACCAACTTAGAACTTGAACTTCATTGCTTACAAACCTTTAATAGTTCCTATTTTCCATAAGACGAAGCTCAAATCCCATATGATATGACTCTTTTGGTCTCATGTCCCACATTCTGCCACTTCCTCCATCCCTACTCTGTATTCTGACTAAATCACACTTCTCGTTTCTCAACCACACCACATACTCTTATGCCTATTACTCAGTGCCTTCCCTTATGCCAAATGAAGACCCATCCCTTTTCTGCTTAGAAAATGTCTACACGACCTTCAAGACCTAACTTGAATGACTCTGCCTCTGCACAGCCTTTCTGGCTTCCCAGTCTCCTACAGAACTCATCCCCCTTTGATGACACTCCGTATGACCACGGATTCTAGGACCTGTTAATTTGTCTCTTTTAATTATACTTATGTGTTCATGCATCTGTCTCCAAGGGGCTGTATTAGGCAATGAGGAAGCTTTTGTACACATTGTGTACAATTTGTACACATTTAATGTCTTGTGTGCCTAACCAATAGCCACACTCTGTAATTAGCAGTGTGTTATAAATACAGATAAGTCTCTGGACTAAGATCTTGAGGATGGCACAGTTCCTACACCATGATGTCAAATCCATCCTTTTGGCTGGACAGTTTAACTACATGCTTTTCTGGCACCACAGTGAGAGCTTCCAGTGAGGAAGCTTTTACCTGCAAATAACCAGGGGGGTAGGGGAAGCCATAAATAATGACATTTATTATTCTATATAACACAATGTCTAGGGTGGGACCCTTCCAGGATTGGTTAATGCAGCAGTTCCAATACACCACGAAGGACCCAGGTTCCTTACACCTTTCTACTCTGCCATCTTGGGCATATTGGCTTGTCCTTTGGGGCTGATTTCTCCCCTAGCTACTGCAGTACTTGATGTCACCTGCAGGTGGCACCATTCCAGAACAGAAATGAGAACAACTCTGCCTTTATGGCTTTCACAGTTTCCAGCAGATTACTCTTCACCTCTCATTGACTAGAATCATATCATATGCCTCTCTCTGAAGAGAGTATTTGGTAAGGGGAATGAGAGCACTATCAAGATTTGCCTACTTAAGTGGCGGGGGACTTAGGGGGTTCCTGTGAAGGACAAGGCCACTTGAAGAAGGCCAATAAAAACAAAGTTGTTAGCAAAGAAGAAGGAAGGGTAGGTGGCTGTAAGGTGAGCAATCACTTCTTTACCTCCAGTGCTTAGTGTGGTGTCCAACACATAGTAGGTGCTCAACAAATGTTTACTGAATGAATAAATGAATGAAGTACCAGTGCATTATGCCATGACCTCTGAGTTTCTTAATGCATTCCTTTTTACCTAACTGCCACTCCTCCAGTCTAACCCCTTAGTATTCACTCCTTGATTACTTCAGTAGCTTCCTAACTGGTTTACTTGCCTGCAATTTCCCCTTCCCTCTCTCCACTTCACCTATCTAAATCCTGTGCATGCTTCATCCATGAAAACTTACCTGATTACTCAAGTCTACTGAAATAAAACCCATAATATCTAATGCTTACTGAACACTAATGTGCTAGGAATTGTACTAAGGGTTTTATGTATGTATGATGCTTAAAGTTACAAAAACCCAGCTCAAAGAGGCTAAAGCAACCAAGGGAATTTATTAGTTCACTGTAATTGAAAAGGCCAGGGAGAGAGGCTTCAGGTGTGGCTGGACCCAGAAGATATTCAATATCATCAGGATATTCTCTATCTTCATCTGCAGGGTGAAGGGTCTTCTGCAGGGTATTCTGTCCTCTGCATTGGCTTGAAATAGACAGACTGTTAGGGAACAAGATAGCCACCAGCAGAACCAGCTTCTATCCTGTTCTTTTAACAACCCCAGTGAAAGAGAATGGCCCTCTTCCAAAAATTCCCATGAAATTCCTGAAATTAAGTGTCCCTGGTCTGGCTTGGGTCAAAGGCCCTCAATGAACCCATCATGGTGGTCAGAAAAAAATGGGTTTGCCAACCTGAGTCATGAGCTCACTTCTGGAGGACAAGGATGAGGGCAGCCCCACACAGACCACATAGATTGAGTGACTACTCGAAGGAAGATTCAAATACTGTGATCACAAGGTGGAAGAATGAACACAGGACAGGCAGAAATACTAGATATCTATGATGCATATTAAATAAGATAATAAATCATTTCATCAGGTTTTAGAACTCCAGAGACTGCCCTCAACTCTCTATCCCTTTCTTAATTTCATATAACACAATTTTTACTATCCTATGTGACTTACTTGGATTTGATCATGTGTGCCTAGTACAGTCAGTTATCTTTCATGTCAATATTTTATCTCAACTCCTGAAGTTATGCTCTCCAACATGGCAGCCACTAACCACATGTAGCTAAATTAATAAAATAGAAATTCAGTTTCTCAGTTGCACTAGCCACATTTCAAGTACTCAACAGCCACATGTGACTAGTGGCTGTCATATTGAACAGAGCAGACATGCAACAGTCCCTTCACTGCAGAAACTTCTAACAGACAGCACTGTCCTAGAAAACTAGGGTAAGCTCCTGTATCTTTGATGTCCAGTAGAGTCTTCTATACAGTAGATGCTGAATAAATGTTGATTGATCAAAGACTACAAATATAGTGAAGATCAAGCGTGGATTGTATGTTGTAAGAGTAGACGTTCAAAAAGATGCGGAGAGATGGGCTAGAGCAGTCAGCTTGTCATCTTACCTACCTTTGGTAGCTCAAGAGGACTCTGTAGTGTCTAAAGTACTGTCACTTCTCACCTGGACAACTGCAATAAGTCCCAGGTGCTCTTCCACTCACCCTCATTCCGCTCACCAGCCGCTCTCCACGCTGTAGTCACGGTGAACTTTCAAAAACACAAATCTGATCATGTCACTTTCCTTTTTAACACCCTGCAATGACTTCCCGTTGTCTGTCCAAAACCCTCCCAGGTCTGTGAGCTCTGGCCCTTCTAACTTCTAACTCTCACTTCTAACTCAGAAGAGAGTTGCCCTCTCCTTCCCTAAGTTCTGGTCAAACTGGACTTTCCTCACTTTCTCAAACATGTCATGTTCTCTTGTCTCTGGAATCTATATAGTGGTGAGCTTCTGCTTGAAACTAGAATTGTCCCAATCTGTGGCAGAGATGGATTCATTTTTTCACCCAACTGTGAGGTGGGTAGATTTCTCTTCCCCGGCACATTGCCAGACTAGGTTTTCAAACCTCCTGAACCTACGTGGGCTATGTCTCTGAGGTTTGGCCATTGAAATGTGAACAGAAATGATGTGTACCTTCCCGTGCCTGGCCCCTAAAACCTCCTGAGAGATTCTCTGTGCCCTTGCTAATCAGAGTGGTGGCTAGAAACCAGCAGACATCAGTATCACCAAAGAGCTTGACACAAATGCAGAAGCTCAGGCGCCACCCCAGACCTACTGAATCAAAGTCATCTGCGTTGTTCACAAGGTCTCCAGGTGATCTGTAGACATACTGAAACGTGCTTCTTGGCTGCACTTAGAAGATCTAATGGAGATCGCTAGGATGCTAAGGGAAGGGTCTTGAATGACTGTATGGAGTAGAGTCCTTTGCACCAATGCCGCCTTACATCTCTGATTGGCTTTAGTCTGTGAAGTGAATGAGAAATAAACCTTTGTTGTGTTAAAGCACAGAAATACGAGAGTTGTTTCTACATGTAACTTACCCTTTGCCTGGAACACCTATCCTTCCCACCCTGCCCTCCAGCTTCTCCTGGTTAATTTGGTTAACTCATACTTCAGATCTCAGCTCAAAAATCACTTCCTAAGGTAGTCTGCTCTTCCTCCAGGGCGTCCCTACTTCAGTCCTCCAGACTAGGTCACGAATAATATCCTGTACTTCCTCTTCAAAGCATTTCTCACAATGGTAATTACATGAGTAATTGTCCTATTAGATGCTAAATGTTTTTCCACTCATCAGAATGTAATCTTCAGAACAGGGAAAATGCCTATTGCTTTTATTACTAACACATCGCTGGCAATGGTACCACCAGTGCCTTTCTCAGTAACTATTTGTCCAATGATTAAATGAAGGAATGGTCTGATGGAGGCAAACGTTGTGAATCCTGAAAAGGCTTTTTTTCAAAAGTATGATTTTGGCAGGTAGTCAGAAATAATAGTTAACATTTGTAAAGCAGTTAATTACTATGTGCCAAGTACTTCCTAAGCACTTACAAGGGTTTCTTTGTGATCATCGCAATAGCCGCAAAGGGTAAATTCTATTTACCCAGTTTACTGATGAGGCAACTCAAGTGTCAGAGAGGTGAGGAAATTGGCCCGTGGGCACTCAGCTAATAAGTGATGGTGGTAGTCAGGAACTAGGCAGGCTGCTGGCTCAGAGGTCAGAGACTAAAATACTTAATGTTGCTGCCTCTAGCCTTGCTAATGTAGGGATTGCCATTTTTGATTTGTCTTATTCACCTGGATCTACATGAGAAGCCAGAGAGGAATGCCATAGTATCTTACACGTGAAAATTCGATTGTCGTGAGTGAAGCTTAGAACACATTCAAATGTTCCTTATCTCCTTTATTATTTTATATGTATCCATAAACCTTATAGAATATCTAAACTGTTCTACTGGTGTACCGGTGAGTGATTTTGCTCTATATAATCTACTTACTCTTTTTTTTTTTTTTACACCTCTCATTTTCACTCAAGAAAAAACAAAAACAGAGAATAATATTTTTCCTGTATATATTTTTATATAACTAGTTTTGCAATATTTAAGTCATGTAGCCTTCTTTGGTGGTAAACAAGTGCAGGCTTCTATGGGACAAAAAAATGCTGTTGTTTTTTTTTAAAGCATGGTGTGGGACTTTATATATCAAGTTGATGTTACCAATTCAGCTTCAGTAAGAAATGCACTTTGATTTCTTTTCCAAACAATGGTAATAGGCTGATAATGAACCATTCACCTTCTTATGAATACTGGAATATGTTTGTGTGACTAGAATTAAGAATTCAATTTGTGGTGAGTTCTCTGTGCAAACTGAAATGGAACTTAGTGGTGGGGAAACTGTGGCCTGGGTCATGCTATTAACTCATTCATTCGGCAAATGACACAAGGCACTTGGGGATAGAAAGAAAATTAAGTAGGGTCTTTGCTTCTAAATGAGTGGAAGAGAGAAGATATGATCCCAGAAATTCAACTATATAAAATAAAATTCTCACGGGATATAAAAGACCATGAGAAACTGCATTCTTCCTCAGACGTGATAGAAGCTGGTACTGAGGTTAGTGAAATACTGGCCAACTCTGCACACTTATGCCTGTCTGATGCCAGCTGCACGTGTACAGCACAGGGATGGCAAACTCAAATGCTTGTTCTAGCTGAGGTATCAATACAAGCAGATGAATGGAGCTTAGCAGTGGGAGGGGCTGTGGCAAAGTGTAGTGCACACAGCCTTTCTAAAACCTTGTGCAGGCCCAATAAGAACATCAGGGGGCACTTTGTAGTTCATGCCTATAATCCTAGCACTTGGGGAGGCCAAAGTGGGAGGACCGCACGAGGCCAGGAGCTGGAGGTTGCAGTGAGCTATGATTGCACCACTGCACTCCAGCAGCCTGGGTAACAAAGCGAGACTCCATTTACAAACAAACAAACAAACAAAAAACCCCCAAAGATCCCACACTGCCTAGGTATGGAGAGAGTTACAGGTCTTGTGTGAGGTAAACAGCTTGCAGGGCCTCTGTCGAGCAAACCAGAGGCAGCGCGTAGTGATCGGTCACAGAAGAAAATGGGTAGCTTTCAAGAGGTGGAAGGCCAGAGGATTTGTGGTAAGCCAAATGGGATGGTTCCCATCTTGACCCAGGACTACCATGGACAAACCCCTCTCTGGCTTTGAAAACAAGAAGCCAAGCTTTGAGAACACAGAAGCAGGTGGGTCGAGCTGTGGTGGCTGGGGCTCTTTCAAAGATCACAGAGACACCAACTGAAACCTGACCTTCCTCTTCAGTGGTTCTAGATCTGGTAACAGGCCTGAGCACTAGGATCCCTCAAAGAAGAGCTCATTGCAATGAAACCCCTCCTTTTGTATCAAATAAGTGCGTGAAACCTTGGGACTCGGCTCAAGGGAAGTCTTTTATCTCCAGATCTGAGGGGTGGTGGGGGAAGGAAAATAACAGAGTATAATCCATGTCATATTTTGCCTGCTGCACACCAACAAACTTCTGTTTTGAGGGCCTGAGTATAGAAAGGAGCTTAAGTTTATGATTCAGTTTTATTTAAAAAATAGCATTGATGCCATTTCCCCCAAGAGGTCATCCCTGACTCTTCCTTCTGCTCAACAATAACAAGTCCAAGGCTTTTTCATTTTATCCAAACTGAAGTATACGGTCACCTATTTCTGTATTAGTCTTTCCCACTGACTGACTACAAGCAGCTTTCTGAGGACAAAAATAGTATCAATCAACTAACAAATAGTTCTATCCCAGCACCTTGTCTACTGCCTGTCCTAATAATAGGCATTCAAATATTTTGTAAAGGAGAGAAGGAAGAGGATTCCATGCAAGAGTCATGGTGTGAACAAAAACAGAGATGGCAAGGAGTATACCCAGAACAGCGAATAAAACAGTATTATCGGCCTAGAGAGCCCGAGCAGGAAAGGAGAAGAAATGAATGTTGGAAAAGTAGGTTAAAGCCAAACTGTAGAGGATTTTGAATGGCTATAGAATTTATACTTTTGGAGGCACTACAGAAGCACTAAAGATCTTTAAGCAGGAACTAAGATGCTAAAAATAATTTGGGGAGGGGGCGGGGAAGATGGATATGACATCATTATGTGAGATGGACGGGAGGGAGGCAGAAAGAGCAGTCAGGAAAGTTGTGTGGATCTTTCAGGCATAAGGGTCTGTCTCAGCTGAGTTCACAGAAACAGACCAAGAAGATCTGCTCACAGAAGGTTTATTAGGGAGTGCGGTGTGTTGGCAGCAACACTGGTGAGACAGGGAGGGCTGGAGATGGGAGGCCCCACAGAAGCCAAAATGAGGAAAGGGGCCCAGGCCTTTGTGTCCTCAGCTGACTACAGCTCCTGAGAAGGACACAGCTCTGGATCCTCTCGGCTGCTGGGAGAGAGAGAGCGTGCCCAAGTTCTGAAGCAGGGGTCTAGATGGGTACCACAGTATCCATTATGGTAGAAACGAAAAGGATTTAAGATTGACACAAAAGAACTGAAAGATTGCTGTGACTGGTTTCATACAAGGGAGGATTCTAG
Organism: Lepilemur ruficaudatus; assembly: GCA_963574885.1. Lineage (NCBI taxonomy): Eukaryota > Metazoa > Chordata > Mammalia > Primates > Lepilemuridae > Lepilemur > Lepilemur ruficaudatus. The sequence continues at coordinate 13,737 of CAUYRT010074675.1, read as the reverse complement.
CTTCACGTGTGTTGATTCGAGAAGGGGCACGTTCTAATTGAATTCGACAGTACCAGACTTTAAAATTCAAGAATCTTTTTCATAATTCCTAACTGGCTCCCCACCCATCCCAACCCTGAATTTAACATTTTAAGATCCTATGTTGCTGACCAGTCTCCCGCCACCCTGAGCCCTTGAGCCTTTGAGCCCTGAGCCCATTGACTCCCCTCTCCTTTCTGCATTCACCTCCCTCCCCAACCAGTGAAGACTCTATGTTCTATCACCTTGCTCATTCCATTGCTAATCTCCTAAATTCCCTTTTCCTTTGTTCTGTCTCAAGCCTCCTAGCACCCACAAGCCTGGATAAATCCAAGAGTCCATGGTCCTAGTGCCTGCACCCAGGGATTGAATGACCACTGGAAAAAAAATCACACAATTGGCCAAATTCAGGACCACCAATTTCACCTGCCCTCAGCTGTGTCTGGCACACTGTGTTTCCCTAGTTCACTTGCCCGCCAGCACTTAACATCATTTCAAACCTTGTTTCCCTATCTTCAAGGCAACAATTTCCTTACCCCTCACCAGCCACTTTCAGCAAATGACCTCTCCTTCATAGGAAAAAAAAAAGTTAAAGCTTTCAGATGAAAACATCTTCACATTATTGTTTTGAAACTTACAAACTTATTTATGTCCAAAGTTTGTTATTTTTCCTTTCCTTTTTCTATTAAAATGGAAAGGTGTCTCTTCTATCTGCCTCTGTACTGGATCCCACCCCAGAATGTGTAGAATGGTGATTACAAGAAACAATGCCCAACTTCCAGTAGCCTAACCAATGAGGGCAGTTATTATCTCACCAAACAAGAATTAGGGAGGCCAAGTAGTCCCAGGGTTGGTTCAGGAGCTCTGTGATGTCATCATAGACACAGGCTTTCTCTATTCCATTGTGCCATTCTTAGAGCATAAGCAATGTCTTTCCTCATGGCCACAAAATGGCTGCTGCAGCAGTACCAGGCATCATCTGCATACAACCACATCCAGCAAAGGAGGGTTGTGCTTTCTTCTATATGTCTTTTTATTAGAAAAACTTTTTCTAGAAGTCCCCTCCAACCCCCACAACCCACTTCCCACAAGGTCCTACTGGCTGCAAACGGAGGTTGAAAGCAACTATCTGGCATTTTTTGCTTCCCGGTGGAAAGTGAGCTGTGCCTGGAAGAAATAGTGGAAGACATGGTAGAAGAATGATGGCTGGATGGGCTATCAGTAGAATTTACCATATATACCATTTTCCTTCCTATCTTCATAGAAACCTCCCTCTTTCCTGTATTCAATCTCTCCAAGACTAGCTCCTTTCTATCAGTATGTAATCTTGTGTGAATCTCACTCATCTTTAGAAAGGCTGTCTTTCCCAATCTAAATTCCTGTCCCACTAATGTTCTTTCTTCCTCCTTCCCTTCACTTTCCCTGACTCCCTTACCTCCCCTTGCTCTTTAACCTACTGCCATTGGGCTTCCACATAGAAGAATGAGAATTGCTTTTTGCTAAACATTTAAATTACTGCTATGTTTCTAAAAACAATGGACATTTTTTAGTCTCATCTTAATTGACCCAAATAGCAGCATTCAACATAGCTTCTTCTCACTCCCTTCTCAAAACTCTCTCTACCCTTGGCTTCTTAGGTATCACACACTCTTTCATTTTCCTCTACACAACCCCCAACCTTTCCTTCTGAGTCACCCTTACTGGTTTGTACAATTCTGTGAATGCTGTATAAATGAGGTCTTAAGACCTCAGCCATACTCTTGTCTCACCTGACCTTGTACAATCTCCCTAAGTGATAGTATCTTCCTAAGTGATAGTATCCTCCAGTGTGTCACTTTACCCCTTGCACAAAGAGAAATCTCAAATTCCTATCTAGTTAAGAACTGTTATCTGAGCTCCAAATCTAATATCCATCTGTCTACTTAACATCTCCATGTGAACGTCTCTCTAGCACTGCAAACACGTGCCTAACATTGAACTCACACCTTCATGCACGACCTCCCCACCATCCTCCCCAACATCCTTCAGTGTTGTCCATCTCAGTACCTCACCTTCTTTATAATTTCTCAAGACAGAAACCTAAAATCCCTTCTTGACTCCTTATTCCTCAACTCCACATCTAATCAATCAACAAAATCTACCGGGTCTGTCTCCACAATATCAACGGTATCCACCTCCCCATCTCCCTCATACATAAACAAGAGCCTCTTAATTGGTCTCTTCACACCCACACATTCTACTTCTAATTCAACCCTTTTCATTGCCATCCTACAATTTAAAAACATAAGTCTTATATGTAACTGCTCTGTTTAAAATTCTTCAATGGCTTTCTATAATCCTTAGAAAAATGTCCACAGTCCTTCACACGACTTCGCAGGCCCTGTGTGATCTGATCTTTGCCCAGCTTTCCAGCCTCATGTGCACCACATTTCCCTTTCTACGTTCTAGCCACACTGGGTGTTTTTCAGTTCTTCAGGTGCACTGTCTTTGTTGCTTCAGCGCCACACAGTGCTCCTTCCTCTGTCTGGAATGGTCTTCTCCTTCACCTACCTAAATTTCCCCTGTCATGTCCTCCTGAAGACTTTTTCTGACCCCATTCATCCACGTTTGGTCCCATCTTCACATAACTTATTCAGTGTCTGCCTTCCTCACTAGACTGTATGGTCACAAAGGCAGGGCCTTTTTCTGCCTGCCTCGCCTCCTTATTAATACCACGTAGAACGCCTAGCTCATAGTAGACGAGCAACAGACATATGATGAATGAATGAAAAACTATGAATGATTCTTATAATATTTAATTCTAACATTAGGAATAATTAAAGACATAGCTCTACTGGAAGAATTTCTAGGTTGATCAAATTTTTAAAAGGCCACTTAAAGGTGATGTTAAAGATCAGCTCCAATTTTTCCCGAGGAATGGTGTCTTATGTAAGCAACTGTCCATAATCAGCATTATGTTTCAGTTTATCATGACACTATATGAGATGCCTGATTTTTTAAAAAACTACAAAAATCAGAGTGCAATTTGTTAGCTATTTTTTAGGGAAAATATTTGTAGACTGGCAAAAATATTTAATTGATGTAGAATTTATAATATAATAGCATATACACCTTTAAATAAACCATGCAAGCCTTTAGCTAATAGTTACTAGAAACCATGTAATTTCATTAAAAAGTATTAAACATGGGTCTGTTTTCATTTTCATGATCACAAACCACAAAGTGCCATATCTTGGTTACAGAACTTTATCCCATAAAATTGAAAATGAAATCATTATCTATTCTCTTTTATATTGCCATGGAAAGTAGCTGGAAAACAAATCATCTATGCTCTGCTTTTTTGTAACTTTAGAAAGTAGCCGTGGCAATAGCATAACTTTTGTTTCGAGGTTTTGGAATGAGCTCTAGCCAGTGTCTAGGAAATCGCTGAAGGTCTGCAGTCTACCAAGACCTTCCTCAGGCACAGGGGCTATGTGTTATGACAGAAGGTGATTGTTGCGGTTTTTATCCTGTCTATTCTACAAAGTTGGGCTGATAAATTCAATAGAAATCCAAGCCGTGGTGTAAATCCCTACAAAGCCCATCGGTTCCGTGTAGGGACGATTTCTTCGACATTTAAGGTCTCAATGAGGCGGAGACTAGCATATCGCGGACAGAGAGTGACGCTTCCCTTCCTCCCGCAGTGGCTCTCCCTACTGTCCCGTGTCGCGGTGCCTCGGAAACTAAGTTACATTTTCCACACCATGGAGGCGAACGAACCTACGAAGACTACAATTCCCGTCATGCCCCGTTGCAGGCCCTGCCGCAGCGGTTAGTCATGCTTCCCACCGCCTCCTTCCACTTCCTGGACAGCAAGGCCTGAGGCCCAGCGGGCGCGCGCACGCACCGACTCGCCGACGAGAGAGGGCACGGGGGGGCGCTGAGTCCACAGCGACGTGCGGCGTCACGTGACGCGGAGCTCTGGCGCGCGTCCGTGGGGCCGCTGACGGGCGTGCGCGCTTGTGCGGAGCCGGAGGCGGGGGCCAGACCAGCCCGGGCTGCGGGGCCCGACGAAGACGAAGGGCGGGGCCGGCTCCGGGACCGCGGCTACTACACACCGAGCGAGCGCCTGGGCCCGAAGGGAACTATGCTGTGGTTCCAGGGCGCCATTCCGACCGCCATCGCGACGGCCAAGAGGAGCGGCGCCGTCTTCGTGGTGTTTGTGGCAGGTGAAGGGAGCAGAGGCCCGAGATGCGGCCGGGACACCCCCTCCGGCCTACCTCTGTCCTCTTGTACACCTCGGCGTCCGCCCTCCCCGAGACGCGGACATCTCTCGGCTCTCACAGCCGGGGCTGCCCTTAATACCCTGCGTCCCAGGGACAGCTGCCACCACGCCGCCAAATCCCCTAGAGGAGTCATGCTGTCCCTCAACGCCCAGCTCCTCCAGGCCCCAGGCGCCCCCAGCCTTTCGTCTGCGCACCGATAGGCCCAGGTTGCCTGCCTGTGGCTTCCCAGCGTCTTCCCGGTCCCTTTGGGTTACAGCGAGCCTGGCCCCCACCGCCCCCCTGTCCCGACACCCAGGCTTGGGGCACTGCCTGGCCCTGGTCTCCCAGGACGCTGGGAGACACTTCCCTGCGCGGCGACGCGGCGGGCAGGCCCTCGCCGCCCAGCCCCGCCAGACCCCGCCGAGCCGCGCACCTGCTCACCTGAGGGTCTGCGCAGGCAGACCCCCAACAGCCCCCTCCCCAGCGCCCCTCTCGGTCCCCAAGAGCACCCCTCTTCGAGATGCTTTAACGCGCCTTTAGTTACTAATGCTTAGGTGGGGGTAGGAACGGGCAATTGGGCGAGCAGTTGGCTTTGTAATTTAGTTGTGGACTGTCAGGAAGAAAGCTGTGTCATCGATAAGCAACAAAGAGAAACCACCTGATGATGTTCACGGTTACTGCTGTTAGTACGTTTCTGAAACGTAAACTTTTGTCATTTTTTAAAAATGACAGCCTTGGGAGGGAGTCTAATTTGAAATAATTACTTTATTGCAAGTTGACTTTTTTTTTTTTTAACTATTAGTTTAAAGGAAGTAGACGTTCAATTCTTGGTTCTTTGTAGTTTTCCTAGACTAAAATCTACATATTTCGAGAACGTGTCCTCATTTACTCTTTGTTGCTCTGGCTTGCTTTGCTCCATGTTCTCCTGTTTTATTACTGAGATCTCGTAGATTTACAGTAAATCTTCTGCCTCTGTGGTTTTGCTCATTCTTATTGCATGGACCAAATCAATATTTGTGATTCCTCTTAATTTGAGGTGTATTTCTTCTACTCTCTGTGTTTAGTAACGGTTTACTCGTGATTCCTTCACGTCTTTTAATCGCTCTATAACTTTATGCGCTGCAGTGAAGAATGAATGGCTGAAACGTAAATTTCATTTAGCATTAAATTTGAAGTTGTTTTGTTATGCTAAATTTTTAGCTCAGTGCAGTTTATTAGAAGAGCTTGAGTAGTTTGATTCTGTTATGCTATTTTGGGGTTATAGTAACATTACATAAATTACTGCTGTAATCCTGTAAGAAAAAAGTGGCTTAAAAATGAAAGGAAAATTAAATGACGCTGTAGTTTTTAAGAGTACACTAATAGGTTTATGACATTTTAAATTGTGTTTTTCACCTAAAATCTCAGTTGATCCAAGTGCTTGGTAGAGCAAGTTTTTTTTTTTTTTTTTTCCCTGTCCAGAGCATGGTGGTCTCTCTAGTGGTAGAGCAAGTTTTATATCCCCATTTTATAGATAAACAATTTAGGTCTATAGTCATAAAGTGACTGCACTAGGGTCACAAAAAGGATTTACATCTTAGTCAAATTTTTAGCAGTTTCAAAAAAAGCTGTTTCTTGAGGAAAAAACTGAATAATTGTAGGCTGTTTATGTGGTGACTTAAATTGTTGTGGAAATCTAGGACTATAGTAGTCATGTTTTTAAACAAAACCCACAATTGATTGTGCCCAAACTTTCCTAGAAGTCACTCTAGAGGTAATCAGTTAATTAGACAGAAGAAATACTAGATTTTTTTTTTTTTTTTTGTGACAGAGTCTCACTCCATTGCGCGGGCTAGAGTGCCGTGGCGTTAGCCTAGCTCACAGCAACCTCAAACTCCTGGGCTCAAGCGATCCTTCTGCCTCCGCCTTCCAAGTAGCTGGGACTACAAGCATGTGCCACAATGCCCGGCTAATTTTTCTATATATTTTTAGTTGGCCAATTAATTTCTTTGTGTTTTTAGTAGAGACGGGGTCTCACTCTTGCTCAGGCTGGTTTCGAACTCCTGACCTTGAGCAATCCTGCTGCCTCGGCCTCCCAGAATGCTAGGATTATAGCCATGAGCCACCTCATCCGGCCAGAAATACTGAATTTTATTAATTCGAAACATTTGTAAACTCTAGTGTAGATTATTCAAATAGTTAATAAAGTTATAGGTCTTGTACTTGAGGGGTTTGGGTGTATACATTCTTCAGTTACCTTTTTACTGATGAGCATATATTACATGTATTTAGAATATTAATGACTCGTGAATGTTTGCAGGAAGATTTAGCAATCTCACAAAGGAGTCCTTTTGTCCCTTGGCCTGTTCCAAAATACAGTTAGCTTTTCTAGAGTTTTAGCCAGTTAATCTCCAAGACTAAGTAGGATTAGTGTCACTCTAGGAATATGTAGATACTGGACTCATAAAACTGCAACACTTAGAGATTGCTTAGAGTTTTGTTCCTAGCTTTGAAGAATATAGCCAGAACTCATATTTCTCAGATCTGAGACCTCAACAATAATAGATCAACTCAATGGAAAGTTTAAAAGATATCTTTGTAACTGGAAGTTATGAATAAAACTTGCTCTACCTAGTGCAAGGATCATCTGAGATTCTAGGTGAAAAACACAATTTAAAGTTACTGGAGTGGACTTGGATACGCTTTGGTTCATAGAACTATTCAAATGGAAAACATTTTAGGAAAGTTGTCTTTATTTAGTGAAATTTTCATGGATGAATTAAAGAATATCATAGAGTTGATCTTAGGAGACTGGAGAGATGACTACTACCTCAGCCAACAAATTAACAAGGATTTGCAAAGTATTGCAGCTGTGCAAATTGAAAGATGTGAAGCTGAAAACGATTTTGGTTTTATTCTTGTGAAGGAAGAATAATCTGACAAGGAGTCAAAAGTAAAGGTATCTGTTCACTGACTGGTGTTGCTAGGTAGGCTAAAATTTGTTAATGACAGACATCATTTACTGCCTTTTTTGGTTAATATAAGACCATAAAAGCCTTTAGGTTTTGAGCAGTTGTGATTGTTTTAGATTGGAAGGGCTGGCTGTACAAGGGTCTACAACTTTTTGCTTCAGAGTTTGTGCTGTTCTCTTTAAGTACTTTCATTTTGGGTACTGCTGATGCCACCAAGGATACAATGTTTTCCCATGAAATCTTAGGTCTACTTAACTTCATAGCATAGTTGATAATTTGACTAAAAATAAGAAACCAAACATACTAAAATTAACAATTAATCGTGCTCAGTACTATTTAGAAAGCTCTCCTTGAGTAATTACATTGATCTTTCCACCTCTCCTGGTCAAGAAGCTGCTGCTACCACTAGGCTGAGTCTTGGGCAGACACTGCCAGTGGGGAGGAGACATTTGGGACCTTAACTACATGGTACAGTATGGATGAGAGAGTGAAAAGCACCAGCCTCACAAGAAGTAGATTTATACTTCCAGCTACCTAGCGTGACATTCCCATTTAAGTCCTCATGGATTGTCAAGCCTAAAAGTATGTTTATTGCCTAAACCTGTTTTTTTCCTCCAGTGTTCTACATCTAAGTAAGTGGCACACCATACATCTAGTTGAGTAAACCCTAAGCATGGGACTTATCTTGACTCTTCGTAACAGCTCATTCTCATCTGTGTACTGCTCCCAATTGTTCATGATATTCCCAATCACAGAGGCCTTTCCTGACATACATATTCCTCCTGCTTGGTGAACTCTTCTGGCTCTTGGTGTGGCTCAGGTCTTTAACTTCAGAGAGGGCTTCTCTGACCATTATAAGGAGGTCTCTTGTTATTTTCTCTCATAGTGTTTTTCACAGCATTACTATAATTATAGTTGTCTACTTGTTTAAAATTTTCTTTGTATTGTTAGATTTTTAGCTCTGTTGAGGGCAATGTCTCATTTGCTTTGTATTTAGTATATAGCCCAATACCTAGAACAAAGTAAATGTGAAATAGTGCATGTGTGAAAGAATGAATGAAAAGGATTTCTCTTCATGGCTTTCTCTAACAAGTGTTTGTAGTAACAGTGTTCCCATATAGCTATTTTCTAGGTTAATAGTTGAGTCATTATTTGGAATCTTATATCTTTCATCACTCAGTGGTCTCTGAAGATGCATTCAGAATTATCTCACTTGCAAATGGTAATTTTTCCTCATTCTCCATCTTCAACATCTTGGAGTCTGCTAATGGAACATTCTTTTGGGTCTTGGTCTATGGACGCATTCTATTAATAGTTCCTATTTACTTTTCCATGGCTAAATTTCTCAAACTCCTATTTTATAGTATTCCTGGATCTCATCTCACACAAAATGCATTCAAATATACAGCATTAGAGTCAAGTATTACAATTATGACAAGATACTTAACTACTAGACATTTAGCTATTCATTCCACAAAGTACTTAATGAGTGCCTATTAGATGTGAGGTTCTGTTGTAGGGATTTGAGTCTTATCAGTAAATAAAATGAAAACCAATCCTTGCCCTCATGGAACCTTCATTCTAGTTGAGGAATACAGATAATAAACAGTAAACATAACTAAAACACATAGTATATTAGAAAATAAGTAATACAGAAAAAAGAGCAGGAGATAAGGGAGCTTTGGGAATGACCTTAGGGTGTAATTTTAAAGTGGGTGATTAGGGAGGGGTTTTTTGAGAAGGTGATATTTGAACAAAGATTTAAGGTAGTTAATGGTTAACCATGTTGATAAGTGGGGGTGCAGGGAGAACGGTCCAGGCAAAGGAAACAACTAGTACAAAGATCTTAAAACTTGAGTGTCTTTCATAGTTGAGGAATAGCAAATAAGTTCATTTGCTATTAGCAAAAGAAAGTAAATGAGGTCACAGAAGTAATTGGAAGCCTGATGTGTGGAACCTTGTGGACCCTTATGAGGACTTTGGCTTTTACTTTGAGGAGAATGGGGTGCTGTCATTGTATGATTTTGAGCAGAGGGCTGATGTGATCTTTCTTTTTAAAGAATGCTGCTGTGTTAAGAATAGACTTAGCAGGGATATGAGTTGGAGGCTGTTGTAATCATCTAGGTGAGATGTGGTAGCTTGGATCATGGTGGTAGCAGTGGAAGTGGTAAGAAATAGTTACATTCAAGATATATTTTTTGGCAATAGAGTCAACTGAAGTAAAGGATAACTAAGGTTTTTACCCTGAGAACTGAAAGGATGGTGTTACCATAAACAGATAACTGAGATGGGGAAAGCTAAGGGTGGATTAAATTGGAGAAGGAGGGTGTATCCTAGAAGAAAGCAGCTTACAAAAGAGTAGGTAAGCTGGCCTGGTGACTCATACCTGTAATTCCAGCACTTTTAGTTCTCACATATGAGCGAGAACATATGATATTTGTCTTTCTGTGCTTGGCTTATTTCATGTAACGTAATGGCCTCCGGTTCCATCCATGCTGGTGCAAGTAACAGGATTTCATTTTTGTGGCTGAATAATATTCCATTATATATACACACACTGCATTTTCTTTATCCATTCATCTGCTGATGGGCACGTAGGTTGATTCCATATTTTGGCTATTGTGAGTAGTGCTGCAATAAATATGGGAGTACAGATGCTATTTGATATATTGATTTCCTTCCTTTTGGATATATGCCCAGTAGTGGAATTGCTGGATCACCTAGAAGTTCTAATTTTAGTGTTTTGAGGAACCTCCCTACTGTTCTTCATAGTGGCTGTACTAATTTAACATTCCCACTAACAGTATACAAAGGTTCCCCTTCTCCACATCCTCTCCAGCATCTGTTATTCCCTGTCTTTTTTTAAATTTATTTTTTTGAGACAGTCTCTTGCTCTGTTGACTGGGCTAGAGTGCAGTGGCATCATCATAACTCACTGCAACCTCAAATTCCTGTGCTCAAGAGATCCTCCTGCCTCGGCCTCCCAAAGTGCAAGTGTGCTAGGATTACAGGTGTGAGCCACTGCACCAGGCCTATTCCCTGTCATTTTGATACAAGCCATTTTAACTAGGGTGAGGTGATACTGAATTGTGGTTTTGAATTGTATTTCTCCAATGATTAGTGATGTTGAACATTTTTCCATTTGACCACTTGTATGTCGTCTTTTGAGAAATGTCTGTTCAGATCTTTTGCCCATTTTTTTAATCAGATTATTTTGTTGTTTGAGCTCCTTATATAATATATGCTGGGTTTTAATTCCTTGTCAGATTGATCGTTTGCAGATATTTTCTCCCATTCTGTCGTTTGTCTCTTGACTTTGTTAATTGTTTCCTTTGCTGTGCAGAAGCTTTTTAGCTTGACGTAATTTCAGTTATCTATTTTTGCTTTCATTGATTCTGCTTTTGAAGTCTTGCCCCAAAGTTCTTTGCTCACGCTAATGTCCTGAAGCATTTCCCCAATGTTTTCTTACAGTAGTTTCATAGTTTCAGGTTTTAGATTTAAGTCTTTTTTTTGGTTGTTTTTTTTTCATCTACACTGAGAAAGTAAATAGATTTAAGTCTTTAATCTATCTTGATTTGATTTTTGTATACAGTGAGAGGCGGGGGTCTAGTTTCATTCTGCGGCATGTAGTTACCCAGTTTTCCCAGCACCATTTATTGAAAAGACTGTCCTTTCCCCATTGTATGTTCTTGGTGCCTTTGTCAAAGATGTGTTGGTTGTAAACACATGGATTTATAGCTGGATTCTCTTTCTATTCCATTGGTCTGTGTGTCTGTTTTAATGCTAGTACCATGCTATTGAGGTTACTATAGCTTTGTACTAAATTTTGAAGTCAGGTAGTGTGATGCCCCCACCTGTAATGTAAACATTTTTTTAAATCTGTAAATTGGCAAAGATTGCTCACCTTTGAGAAAGCACTTAGGTCTGCTAACCTCAGGTGTTTTTCAATGACTTCTTAAGTTTCTCTCTGTTCACCAGTAAGTGGTTATGTCAAAGTCTAGACGTTATAGGTCTACACTTGAAACAATTTCGTTTTTTTTTTTTTTTTTTGAGACAGAGTCTCACTCTGTTGCCCGGGCTACAGTGCCGTGGCGTCAGCCTAGCTCATAGCAGCTTCAAACTCCTGGGCAATCCTTCTGCCTCAGCCTCCTGAATAGCTGGGACTATAGGCATGTACCACCATGCTGAGCTATTTTTTTCTATATATTTTTAGTTGGCCAATTAATTTCTTTCTATTTTCAGTAGAGATGGGGTCTAACTCTTGCTCAGGCTGGTTTTGAACTCCTGACCTTGAGCGATCCTCCTGCCTCAGCCTCCCAGAGTGCTAGGATTACAGGCATGAGCCACTGCGCCTGGCCTGAAACAATTTCTTAATAGGTATAACTTTTAAAACATTTTTTTGGTTTGGTATAATTACATTATATTAAATGAATGAACATGTATTAAATGAACAGCTTGACGAATTTTTACATATGAATATACCCATATATCTGTCATCAAGATCCAGATACAGAATGTTTTCAGCACTGCAAAAGGCTCCTTCATCCTCTTTTCCAGTCAGTAGTACCTGCCTACTCCATCAAGGTAGCCACTGTGCTGAATTCTATCACCATAGATTAGTTTTGGATCATTTTATAATTAGCTTACCTATATTAAAAGGCAAGTCCAAAACTGCAAGCAGAATTATACCTGCCTCTTTCTACCTTACAGGAATTCTGGAGGATAAATATTGTGATGTGGAGATATTGAACTCAACAGAAAGGTTCTACATAAAGGAAGGATATTATACTTTTATTTTCTAAAATCATATGTACAAAAGACAAAATAGGCACAGCACATTTCCTTCCATGACTTCTTATTATTGTGATGCTATTTACGTCATTTTCTTTTAGAAAATACTTTATATCACCTAAAGAGCAGTACATGTAGTTTGTTTTCATTGTCACACTTTTCATTTTATGGAAAATTCAGTTATCATATTAGGTAGGAAATAATATTTGTAAGATATTTTATTTGAAGTTCCAGTTTTCCGGGGAAAAGAATTTGCAACCAGCAGATCCTGGCCTTATGTTATAAAAATTCTTAAAATGTTTTACAGGTGATGATGAGCAGTCTACACAGATGGCTGCAAGTTGGGAAGATGAGAAAGTGACAGAAGCATCTTCAAACAGTTTTGTTGCTATTAAAATCGATACCAAAAGGTTTGCTTATATGTTAATATTTCATTGCTTTTTAATTTTATAATCATGGTCTTTAGTTGTGATTTATAGTGATACTCTTGAACTATAAAAATGTTAATGTAATATTTTTTGCTAAGGATATTAGGAATTTAAATTCTGACTGCCATTTTCCAAATTCATCGTTATGTCTTGCTGAAAAAATTTCAAGTTTTCCTAGTCTACTAAGCAGCTACATGACATGTACTAGGAATGCAAAGAGAACTATGATCCCCAGCTTCCAGGAACTTGGGCGTATAACTGTAAATTATACATTGAATATCTCTGAAAGGTTGACCTTTTTTGAATCCTAGTTTTAGGAATGGAGCCATTTAATTCAATAGGAATAAGGACATTTATAGGTTTCTCATAGTACCTAATATTGACCAGTCTGTTACATAAGTTTCTCTATTTCTCCTCCCCACTTTTTAACAAAAAATGTTGTTATAGGAAATTTCAAACATATAAGACAGTAACTGAATAGTGGAATGAACTCCATGTACTTGTCAACTAGCTTTGATAATTATTAACTCATGGTCAGTCTTGTTTCATCTATACCCCGCCCATGTCCACTCATCCCATATAATTTTGAAACAAATCATAGTCATCATATCACCAAGTAGTGTTCAAATTTATTTGCGATTGTCTCATCAAAGTCATAGTTTTATTTAATTTGTAGCAGTTTTTTAAATTCAGAATTGTTCAAGATCCATACATTGTGATTTATTGATCTCTCTCAAGTCTTTTGTTCCTGTGGTCCCCAACTTCGAGGCTGCAGACTGGTACCAGTCGGTCCTGTGGCCTGTTAGGAACTGGGCCGCATAGCCCAGTGGTGAGCAGAGGACAAGCAAGGGAAATTTCATCTGTATACAGCTGCTCCCCATTGCTCACATCCTGCTTGAACTCCGGCTTCTGTCAGATCAGCAGTGTTAGATTCTCATAGGCATGCAAATCCTACTGTAAACTGTGCACGTGAGAGATCTAGGGTGCATGCTCCTTATGAGAATCTAATGCCTGATGATCTGAGGTGGAGCTGAGATGATGATGCTGACATTTGCTGTGCTGGGGAGCAGCTGCAGATGTAATAAATATAATGCACTTGAATCATCCCGAAACAATTGCTCCCAAATATGTGCCAAAAAGCTTGGGGACCGCTGTCCTATATACTGTAGGTTTCCCTTCCATCTTCTCTCTCTCTCCCCCCCCTCCCTCCCCCCCTCCCTCCCCCCCTCCCTCCCTCTCCCTCCCTCCCTCTCCCTCCCTCCCTCTCCCTCCCTCCCTCTCTCTCCCTCCCTCTCTCTCCCTCCC
>CAUYRT010074674.1:0-34304 GCA_963574885.1 Lepilemur ruficaudatus | reverse complement strand
TGAGACAGAGTCTCACTCTGTTGCCTGGGCTAGAGTGCCATGGCGTCAGCCTAGCTCACAGCAACCTCAAACTCCTGGGCTCAAGCGATCCTCCTGCCTCAGCCTCCCGAGTAGCTGGGACTACAGGCATGCGCCACCATGCCCAGCTAATTTTTTCTATATATTTTAGTTGGCCCATTAATTTCTTTCTATTTGTTTAGTAGAGACGGGGTCTCTCTCTTGCTCAGGCTGGTCTTGAACTCCTGACCTTGAGCTATCCGCCCGCCTTGGCCTCCCAGAGTGCTAGGGTTACAGGCGTGAGCCACCGCGCCCGGCCTCTTTTCTTTTTTTTTGATTGTAAAATATACATAATATGAAATTGACTATCTTAACAATTTTAAAGTGTACAGGTCAATACTATAACCACATTCACATTGTTGTATAACCAGTCTCTAGAACTTTTTCATTTTGTAAAAGTGAAACTCTGTACCCATTAAAATATGATTCCCCATCTCCCCTCCCCTGGCAGCCACCATTCTGCTTTCTGTCTCTATGAGAATTTGACTGCTGTAGATAGCTCATGTAAGTGAAATCATACAATATTTGTGTCCTTTTTTGTGATTGGCTAATTTCACTTGGCATAATGTCCCGAAGTTTCATGCATGTTTTAGTGTGTGTCAGAGTTTTCTTTCTAAGGCTGAATTAATATTCCATTGTATGTATATACCATGTTTTGCTTATCCATTCATCAGCCAGTGGACAGCTGGGTTGCTTCACATTTTAGCTGTTGTGGATAGTGCTGCTATGAACATGGGTGTACAAATATCTCTTTTGAGACCCTGCTTTCAATTCCTTTGGGTAAAATGCCCAGAAGTAGAATTGCTGGATCATATAGTAATTGTACATTTGTTTTTTGAGGCACCACCCAAACTGTTTTCCACAATGGGTGCATTTTACTTTCCTACCAATATGCAAAAGAGTTCCAGTTTCTTCACATCCTTGGTAATGCTTGTTTTTTTTTGTTTTTTATTTATTTATTTTTTAAAGTGGGACCTGAACTCACATTTTTTGTATTTTTTTGATAATAGCCATCCTAATTGGTGTGAGATGATAACTCATTGTGGTTATAGGAGATTTTTTTTTTTTGCAAAGCTATCCTTCAGAAATGATAGGAGTTCTTCATTCTGGAACTCAGCCTTTTATTCTCTAGTGTCTGTACCCATGTACCCATAGTTCTTCAGCTTTTCTCTTTTCCCCAAACTAGATGCATTTGGTAAGCATTACCCTCATACTTGCTTACTATGCACTGCTGGCAAGAGGTAACTGAGAGTGCTCCATGAGCAGCCACAGCCCACGGGGCTGGTGTCTACCTAAGGAAATAAACACACCTCAGCTTCCTGAAGAGAGTAGGCTTATTCTTGAAGAATGATCCTTGCCAGGGACTAGGGATGGGGCAGAAACTCTAGACACAGGCTACAGAGGCATGAAGCCAGGGTGTATATGAGCAGCTGTGAGGAGTATGAGCATGGGTCTGTGTGCCAGGCCATGGTATAGACAGGCGAAGCCAGAACTCCAGGGCCTTACATGTCACAGGTGGGACTTCTAATTTGATCCTGTGGATGCTGGGGCTACTGACTGGTAGTAATTGATAGACTGACATGGCCAAGTTTGCCTTTAGGAAAAGTCATTGACAGCAGTAGTATTGGGCATGACTGGAGACAAAAGAGAATGCCAGTAGCAGCAGTGGAGGGGTTTCTTCAAAGGGTATTGAAGAGATTGAAAAGATAGTATCTGGAGGGAGGAAGTAGGGGTTAGTGGAGAAACCTAAGCCAGACCAGGGGGCTCTGGAAGAGCAGCGGGTTGAAAAGAATAATAGTACTAGCATTCATGGTATGTAAAGCTTGGGAGGGGCAAGCAGGGCACAGCAGGGAGCCTTCGAGGGTGGGAGGAGTGATTGCCAAGGCTGGGAGAGAACTGTGCTGACCTGCTGGGGACGCCCCAGGGCAGGGAGGCTTGGATTGGTTTTCTGTCTAACCAGATGCATCCTTGTCAGAAGTGAAGCCTGTGAGGCAGACGCCTGGCAGCTGAGACCTGGAATGGCACCGGTGCTGCCCCACCCGTGTGCTTGTGGGTGTCTGTGTGGCATGCTGCCGCCCTCTTCTGTTCTGTCGCAGAATCCTGTTCTTAAATGCATCTGTTTTTCTCAATGAACTTCAGAATCAATTTTGTCAAATGCCTAAGAAGCCTATCTAGACTTTGATTGGAATTATGTTCAAATTATGGGTTAATTTAGGGAGGCTTTTGCCTCCTCACACATTAAGTGTTCTATCATCCAGGAACATAGGTCTCCCTGGATTTATATCCTTTTGCCAAGTTTTGTACTTCAAAAAAAAAAAAAAAAGTCTGTGCCTTTCCTAAGTTCATCTTAGGTAAGGTATAGTTTTGGTTGCTGTTGTGAATAGAATTTTTAAAAATTACATATAATTATTTCAGAAAACTAAGGAAAGTCTTGGGAAGGCTGTGGTCACTCCTCAGCTTGTCAGGAGTCTGATTGGACTGAAACCTCACTGTAGAGAGGTTCCTGGCCTGTGGCTCCTGCTGTCCACTGTCACATGGCTCTAATGTCAGAAAACCATTCGACAATTCCATTTTCTTGCTGTCCCTCAGGTTTTGTCACCTTTACCACTGCCAAGTGTAACTTCTTAAACCCGCGCTTTATTTGTAGTCTGCTCCCTGTTCTTCTGCTTCTCGCTTATGTCTTTGTTCCTTAGACCCAGGTCATCTGCATTTCCATTCTGCCTCTTAGATTCTGAGCTTTTTTTTTTTTTTGAGACAGAGTCTCACTCTGTTGCCCAGGCTGTAGAGTGCCATGGCATCAGCCTAGCTCATAGCAACCTCAAACTCCTGGGCTCAAGCAATCCTTCTGCCTCAGCCTCCCGGGTAGCTGGGACTACAGGCATGTGCCACGATGCCCGGCTAATTTTTTACATATATTTTTGGTTGGCCAATTAATTTCTTTCTATTTATAGTAGAGATGGGGTCTCACTCTTGCTCAGGCTGGTCTCGAACTCCTGACCTTGAGCTATCCACCCGCCTTGGCCTCCCAGAAGATTCTGAGCTTCTTAAGGGCAGGGACCAGGTTTGTCTATCCTGATGATGCTCAGGTGGCCAGCATGTTGCTTTGTACATGCTAGAGACTGAGGAAATGTTTTAGTTGATATTTTCTGTAGAAAAGAATGAAGCTGTAAAACACTTGAAATAATATTTTTGTATAAATGGCTTCAACATTTCAAATTATTTCTGTAGAATGTATTCTCAGCATAGGATTTTTACATTAAAGGTTACATCTGTTTTATGGTATGCGCTACATATTTTCTAATTGCTATGTTTACTGTAGCTTCCTAGATCACTATGCAAATGTATCTTCTGCTCATCTGTTGCTATATGGGATTTTTTTTTTCTAAGTAGGTATAAGAATTTACCTTACCAATTTCATCTATCAAAGTTAGGCATTTTTTGTTTGTTTCTGAGACAGTGTCTTGCTTTGTCACCGGGGCTTGAGTAGTACAGTAGCGTCATTCATTGCTCACTGCAACCTCAGACTGCTGGCTCAAGCGATCCTCCTGCCTCAGCCTCTGAGGAGCTGGGACTATAGGCATGTGCCACCATGCCTGGCTAATTTTTTTTTTTTTTTGGTAGAGATGGGGTCTCACTATGTTGCCCAAGCTGGTCTCAAACTCCTGGTCTCAAGTGATCCTCCTGCCCCAGCCTCCCAAAGTGCTGGGATTGTAGGTGTAAGGCACCATGCCCGGCCAGAGCTAGGCAATTTTAAGTGTTTTCTCTATGCCTGGTTCTGGACTAGGGCTTGAAGTGGGTAGACAGATGAAAAATTAGGGCTCTATGACACAAACGATGGTTTTGTGTCCAACTATGGCGTAGCTGGACACGGCCCAGGTAGACAGAGGTGTGAAGATGGTATGGATCTTTACAACGTTCCTTTTCCCCTGCCAGGGCTGGGGTCTGCTGGGTCCCCGGAACGAGCTGTTTGATGCAGCCAAGTACCGAGTGCTAGCTGATCGCTTTGGCTCCCCGGCTGACAGCTGGTGGCGCCCGGAACCCACCATGCCCCCTACTTCGTGGCGGCAGCTGAATCCCGAGAGCATTCGGCCAGGGGGACCTGGAGGCCTATCCCGCTCTTTGGGCCGGGAGGAAGACGAGGATGAAGAGGAAGAGCTAGAAGAGGGGACCATAGATGTTACTGACTTCCTGTCCATGACCCAGCAGGACTCCCATACCCAACTCAGGGATTCAAGGTACAGCTGGGGGCTGGAGGATGCAGGAGGCTGGCGCATCTTGATGTGGGGATGTGTAGATGTTCCCTGCCAGCCTTCTCTGAGCTGGGAGGGCACTTGCCCCGCATTTCAGCTTGCGTGTCCTATCACTCATTGATGTGTCTGCCCATTCTTGGGGGATGGCCAGCTGTGGTCTTGCAGTGTGTGGCTGGGCTTTTGCAAAACAGCAACGTAGAGCCCCTTCCTTCTGCTCTTTTATCTGTGTGGGGGAACTGAGGGAGCATTAGGTGGTGTCTGCAAGAGGATCACAGGCAGAGCGAAGGTGCCCAGTTTCCCATCTGTCTCATGCCTCCTGGGTGCAGTGTCCTAGCCCCTGTGACTCAGAGCTTCAGGAGAAATTAATTGGCCTGGGAAGAAAGACAACTTTTTCACCTAAACTTTTGGTCCTCTCAGGGGGGGTTCCTTTGAAATGACAGATGATGACAGTGCTATTAGGGCTCTGACCCAGTTTCCACTTCCCAAGAACCTTCTGGCCAAGGTGATTCAGATTGCAACATCATCCTCCACAGCTAAGGTGAGTTGCATCTTCTAGAAGTGTGTGGGTGGGGAGCTTGCTTAGTCATGTCTGGTGTTCCCCAAAGACAGGGGTCTGGGAGAACAGAGGGGGCTTGTTTACCAGCCCACATCTAGGGTAGCTGGAGGAGCTCCGGATTCCTAGATGGTGAAGCAGTAGAGAACAGCACAGGAGTCACGCCATGGGGGCACAGGGAGTGGGCTGGGGACTGCAGGAGTGGAAGACTCGTGTCTTTTCAGGGTGGTGGATTGTCAGCTGGGAGGAGGTTAGAGGTGTGGGTAGCTGCCTTGCTGAGATATGAATTTCTCTGTTGCTGCCAGGCTAAGGGGCTTTGGTTAATTAACACAGAGCTTCTGTCCAGGTGCAAGGCACTTTTGCTCCCCTAGAATGTGCCTGGTTCTAGCTCATGCTGACAGCTTCAACCCACAACTGCCGTGAAGGTGCTGAGAGGACAGGGAAATAGGAGGGCAGGTAGTGCCATAGCCCAGACGCCATCGTCTGCTGTGGAAGTCAAGGCACAGCAGGAGAAACATGCTCAGACTAGGGTGCCCAGCCCCACGGGCCTGCTTCTGGCTGTAGAGCAGCACTTCTAGTATGGCTTGTGCTTGGCACCTGGGGAGATGGTAGTTGATTCCATCTCTGGATTCCTTGGCATTCTGAAAATGCCACAAGTCTCTCTTCATTCCCTGCCTTTTCTTTTTTTTCTTTTTTGAGACAGAGCCTCACTCTGTTGCTCGGGCTACAGTGAGTGCCGTGGCATCAGCCTAGCTCATAGCAACCTCAAACTCCTGGGCTCCAGTGATCCTTCTGCCTCAGCCTCCCAAGTAGCTGGGACTACAGACATGCACCACCATGTCTGGCTCATTTTTTCTATATATAGTTGGCCAATTAATTTCTTTGTATTATTAGTAGAGATGGGGTCTCACTCTTGCTTGGGCTGGTTTTGAACTCCTGACCTTGAGTGATCCTCCCGCCTCGGCCTCCCAGAGTGCTAGGATTACAGGCGTGAGCCACCGCGCCCGGCCTCATTCCCTGCCTTTTCGTAACCATCTCTCTTGCCTTCCATATAGAACCTCATGCAGTTCCACACGGTGGGCACCAAGACCAAGCTGTCTACGCTCACTCTGCTCTGGCCCTGTCCTATGACCTTTGTGGCCAAAGGACGCCGCAAAGCAGAAGCTGAGAATAAGGCGGCAGCCTTAGCCTGCAAGAAACTAAAGGTGAGTCTGGGGGGTTTCCGGTATGATGCATGAGGATGTCTTGGAGCTCCCCTCTACCTGTGGCAAATTGGTCCACTTTTCTAGGAAATGAAACCTACCACATCAGGCCTTTGGCCTGGGCAAAATTTTCTGGCATCCAAGCCTTGTTTGTAGGCTCTGTGGCTACTGTTGCCATGAATTCTCCAGAGCCCCTGTGCAGGTGCTTTCCTGTGAGCCCAGCCTTTTCAACAGTGTTGGCCAGAACTTGGGTGAAGCCAGAAGGAGGCTTGCTTGTCATTCTGAATGGCATAAAGCTGGGAGGAGTGGTGCCTGTGTTGAGAGGCAGACCTGGTGTCCAGAACAATCCTGATGGCTTGGGCTTTGCGGCCAAAAGGAGTAACATGGCTTGTATCTGGGCTGAAGACTGAAGAAGCAGTCAACATCAAAGTGAAGGCAATATTGGTTTACAGCTGGCAGTTTGCTTGAAGAGACTCTGGAGGTAGCTGATGCCACAGTAGTGGGGCTTAGCATTGTGCCTGACTGCCTGAGAAGTTAGTAATCTGAACCCAGGTCAGTAGCGGTTTTGTGTGCAGAACAGAGAGAAATAGGCCCTGCTTTACTCTGACTGGTCAGGTGTACCTTTGATACCTTTGGCTCTGGGAACCACATTTTATTTTAATTTTTTTGACAGTCTCGCTCTGTCACCCTGGGTAGAGTGCTGTGGTGTCATCATAGCTCACTGCAATCTCAAAACTCCTGGACTCAAGTGATCCTCCTGCCTCAACCTCCAGAGTAGCTGGGACTACAGGCGCTTGCCATGACGCCCGGTTGATTTTTCTATTTTTAGTAGAGGATGGGGTCATGCTCTTGCTCAGGCTGGTCTCGGACTCCTGAGCTCAAGAGATCCTCTCTTCTCGGCCTCCCAGAGTGCTAGGATTCCAGGCGTGAGCCGCGGTGCTTGGCCCAAGGCAACCACATTTTAGATACAGCTTATGGTGAGAGGTAACAAGAACCTGGAGAAAGAAGAGGAAGGGAGGACAGGCAAGTGGTGAGAGAGAAGAGGGAATGGATAACACTGCCTGTGGCCCAGAAGGGCATACGTAGGACTGCTAGGTAGAACTTTGAGTTCTGAATTTTAGCTTAATGTACAAGCACCGATGATCAGAAGCATCTTAGCGTGGTAGAGGGTAGGCCAGCTTCCAGTTGGCAGCAGTGTTGAGAGAGAAGCTGGATGGCACGTGTCAGAGAGGATGCCAGGGAAACCTTTGAAGTCCTGGGGGTTGGTGGGGGGGGCTGTTCCCACAGCAGGGAGGCTGTGTTGGCATCTTCCGTGGTACAGGGACTAGGTCCCTCTCCTTTCCTTGAAGTCCTTACAGCTCATGGGGCCAGCAAATCCAGAGGAAGGGGATTGGCTTCATTTTTTAGGAGAGACTTATTTAAGGAGGGAGTGTTTGATCTGGGCTTTGGTAGGTGAACAGGGCCCAGACATTACAGGTGACACAAGACTAGGGAAACATGACTGTGGTTTTACCCATTTGTCTGAGGTGTTGGAATACCTTGTTTTATCTCTGGTGCGGTAGCTTAGGCACATAGGGAAGATAGTGTTTTCATTGCAGTGGCTTGTTTTATCAAGTTGCATTAATAGACATTTACAGGAAATTCGATGTCTGTCCATCTTTATGTGATGAGGTCACAGATGGGACAGGTGCCATGCAGAGACCAGGAGGTGGGGTGCAGGCTACCTGAAGGATCAGAGTTGGGAGGCTTTGGTGAGGCAGCAAAGGCAGGGGGAGTCTGGGTAGTGTGTGCTGGAGTCACTGAGGGCCTGGCCTAGCTGGTCTCAGGCACACGCTAGGAATTTGTGGAGGTGAGATTGGCCTATTGGGTATTGTTGGGGGCTCCAGCTGCACAGGGTGAGGTTTTCCATAAGGGGCACCGCCCCTGTTAAAGCTCTCCTGCTCAAACACATCAGATTTAGCTTTTCTTGAATTAATTTTAACTAGTTTACTTTTAAAAATTGTTATTTTGTCGAGATTTACGTTTTCCCAGTTCCTAATTCTTCCTTTCGTTGCCATGTCTGCCAAAAACCAAAATCTCTTAGAAGTCTGCGCAAGTTCTCTCTTGGAGCTCCTGAGCCTGTGTAGGCCAGTTCCTGGGGAGACCAGAGCATAGACTGAGCCACACATGTCTTCTCTGCAGAGCCTGGGACTGGTAGACAGGAACAATGAGCCGCTCACCCATGCCATGTATAACCTGGCCTCCTTGCGAGAGCTGGGTGAGACCCAGCGCCGACCGTGTACCATCCAGGTGCCCGAGCCTATCCTCCGCAAGATAGAGACCTTCTTGAATCATGTAAGAGGGCCCCGCCAACACCTTTCCCTGCCCCCCGAGCCCCACAGTCTGTCTCCATCTTCTCTAGACTGATGGCCTCCACCTGCGACAGGCAGTAGTAACTCCCCACTTTCCCTACTGAGGATGGAGCCTGGGATCCCCGTGCCCTGAGCAGCCCAGTCTTGCACACGAGGGTCCCAGGGCAGTCACGGACTGAGTCCTCTGCCCAGCAGGTTGGGCTATAACGTCTGACCCAGGTGAATCCTGTGGAGGGGCTGGTTGTGTGTGAATGAGGAAAATGGTATTTCTCTTTCACTATTTTGCTTGCCTTCCCGCCCCCCAGTACCCCGTCGACAGTTCATGGACCTCCCCAGAGCTCCGGCTGCAAAGTGATGACATCTTGCCCTTGGGCAAGGACTCGGGGCCCCTGAGTGACCCTATCACAGGCAAGCCCTACATGCCCCTGTCAGAAGCAGAGGAGGTGCGTCTGAGCCAGAGCCTGTTAGAGCTGTGGCGGCGGCGAGGGCCAGTCTGGCAGGAGGTTCCTCAGCTACCTGTGGACCCACATCGGGACACCATTCTCAGTGCCATTGAGCAGCACCCAGTGGTGGTCATCTCTGGGGACACAGGCTGTGGGAAGACCACACGTATCCCCCAGCTGCTCCTGGAGCGCTATGTGACCGAGGGCCGTGGTGCCCGCTGCAATGTGATCATCACCCAGCCTCGCCGCATCTCGGCCGTGTCTGTGGCACAGCGGGTCAGCCATGAACTGGGCCCTTCCTTGCGCCGGAACGTGGGCTTCCAGGTGCGGTTGGAAAGCAAGCCCCCAGCCCGAGGTGGGGCCCTGCTCTTCTGCACTGTGGGCATCCTGCTGCGGAAGCTGCAGAGTAACCCCAGCCTGGAGGGCGTGAGCCATGTCATCGTGGACGAGGTACACGAGCGGGACGTGAACACGGACTTCCTGCTGATTCTGCTCAAGGGCCTGCAGCGGCTTAACCCGGCCCTGCGGCTGGTGCTCATGAGTGCCACGGGGGATAATGAGCGCTTCTCCCGCTACTTTGGTGGCTGCCCCGTCATCAAGGTGCCTGGCTTCATGTACCCTGTCAAGGAGTACTACCTGGAGGACATCCTGGCCAAGCTGGGCAAGCACCAGTACCCACACCGGCACCGGCACCATGAGGTGAGGGATACTCCCACCCCATCCCACCCAGGGCTCTGGCCTGTCCTCTGTGGATTCCCCTCCTCCCTGTCCCTGTGGCTTGGTGGCCTCAGTTTCCTTGATAGAAACGGGGGAATAATCACGCCTGCGTGGCAAGTATGTGAGGATTGGAGTTGACATGTCAAGTGGCTCCGTCTCACTGAGTCACGATGGCTGTGTCCTATGCACGACCTCTTACCCTGTGCTGTGACTGTGGCCTCTCTTCCCCCACCCCAGTCTGAGGATGAATGTGCACTGGATTTGGACCTCGTGACTGATCTGGTTCTGCACATCGATGCCCATGGGGAACCAGGTGGGTGCTTCCCCCTCTGCCCTGTGCCCGCCCCGACCCCCACGTGCAGGAGCATTGGCTCACACCTGCAGGGCCCCTTTGCAGGTGGTATCCTGTGCTTCCTGCCTGGTTGGCAGGAGATCAAAGGAGTGCAGCAACGCCTCCAGGAGGCCCTGGGCATGCACGAGAGCAAGTACCTCATCCTGCCAGGTGAGAGCCCGGGTATGAGGAATGATGCATCCCCAGAGATGAGTCTTGTCCTCTGTCCTGGGGACTGACCCCCACTGGGACTCAAGGGGCCCAGGTTTTTGACCAGGCTGCACTGTTTTTCACTGAACACGTTACTGATCTGGGCCTCGGTTTCATCGAAATAGGGTCAAAATTCTTGCCCTGCTTTCATCGCAGTGGGTGGTTTTGGTGGAAGCAGTGCACTTAAACAGTGTGTCTTGCTGCCCACCAGTGCACTCCAACATCCCCATGATGGACCAGAAGGCCATATTCCAGCAGCCTCCACTTGGGGTGCGCAAGATTGTTTTGGCCACGAACATTGCTGAGACCTCCATCACGGTCAATGACATTGTGCACGTAGTGGACAGCGGTCTGCACAAGGAGGAACGCTACGACCTGAAGACCAAGGTGGCCCCAGCCCAGATCTGCCTTAGACCTGCTTTGTGTGTCCCAAGAAGGCCATACTTGTAGGGTCTCAGTGTCCCTGTTTTGATGGGGGGGGTGGCTGGTGGCCTGTGAAGGGTTGAGATGTGGGTAAGTGTTGAAGAAGGCCTGTGACGTCTGTGTTGCTGCTCACATGTCCCTCCCCCAGGTGTCCTGCCTGGAGACTGTGTGGGTGTCAAGAGCAAATGTGATCCAGCGCCGGGGCCGGGCGGGCCGCTGCCAGTCAGGCTTTGCCTATCATTTATTTCCACGAAGCCGGCTGGAGAAAATGGTCCCTTTCCAAGTGCCAGAGATCCTGCGCACGCCCCTTGAGAACCTGGTGCTGCAAGCCAAAATCCACATGCCTGAGAAGACGGTGCGGCAGGGGCAGGGCGGGGCGGGCCTAGGGAACAGGCAGGGGAAAGCAGGCTCACGGGGGCTCTGCTTCTTGTAGGCAGTGGAGTTCCTGTCCAAGGCTGTGGACAGTCCAAACATCAAGGCAGTAGACGAGGCCGTGATCTTGCTCCAGGAGATTGGTGAGTGGGGGCGGGGCGGGGCTGGGCTGGGGAGCGGCTCTTGCAGTTGGGGCTGACAGCTGAGCTGTTGCAGGGGTACTGGACCAGCGGGAGTACCTGACCACGCTGGGGCAGCGCCTGGCCCACATCTCCACCGACCCCCGGCTGGCCAAGGCCATAGTGTTGGCTGCCATCTTCCGTTGCCTGCACCCACTGCTGGTGGTCGTTTCCTGCCTCACCCGGGACCCCTTCAGCAGCAGCTTGCAGAACCGGGCGGAGGTGGACAAGGTCAGACCCAGTCCCTTCCTGTAGCCCTCTGACTCTCCTTCAGACCCTCCACCATCTACTGTCCTAAGGGGCCTCCCCTGTCCCCTCCCTGTAACCAGGGTACCTTCTTTTCCCAGGTGAAGGCACTATTGAGCCATGACAGTGGCAGCGACCACCTGGCCTTCGTGCGGGCTGTAGCTGGCTGGGAGGAGGTGCTGCGTTGGCAGGACCGCAGCTCCCGGGAGAACTACCTAGAGGAAAACCTGCTGTATGCGCCCAGCCTGCGCTTCATCCACGGTCAGCCGCCACCCTCACCTGGTCTCCTGAGCCCCTTACACCCTTTCTGCCCATACTGGCTGCCTGTCGCCCCTGCCAGCCTTGTGCCAGGGGGGCCCCAGGTTTACTGTGCACTTTGCCTTCCCAGGACTCATCAAGCAGTTCTCTGAGAACATTTATGAGGCTTTCCTGGTGGGGAAGCCCTCAGACTGCACTCTGGCCTCTGCCCAGTGCAACGAGTACAGCGAAGAGGAGGAGCTGGTGAAGGGCGTGCTGATGGCCGGTCTCTACCCCAACCTCATCCAGGTGCTGCCTCCAGGAGGGAGTGGGAGTTGACCAGGTCCCAGCCTCCTTCCCTGTCCCCAGCTCCTTGCTCAGCCTCACTCGTCTTTTTCTCCATTCCTGCAGGTGAGGCAGGGCAAGGTCACCCGGCAAGGGAAATTCAAGCCCAACAGTGTCACATACAGGACCAAATCAGGCAACATCCTGCTGCACAAGTCGACCATTAACAGGTAGGGGGGGCAGCCAGGACTGGATGGGGTAGCGGGGAAGGGCCAGAAGGGTGGCCTCACTCAGCCCCATATTCCCTAGGGAGGCCACACGGTTACGGAGCCGATGGCTGACATATTTCATGGCGGTCAAGTCCAATGGCAGCGTCTTCGTCCGGGATTCCTCCCAGGTGCACCCGCTAGCTGTGCTGCTCCTGACCGACGGGGACGTGCACATCCGTGGTGGGTACCTGCAGGCCTTCTACCCCCACTGCTGTGTCTTGCGCCTCAGGGTGCCTCACTTGGGCTCCTCACCGTCTTTTCTGTTCCCCCAGATGATGGGCGCCGGGCTACCATCTCCCTGAGTGACAGTGACCTGCTGCGGCTGGAGGGCGACTCACGCACAGTGCGGCTGCTGAGGGAGCTGCGTCGGGCCCTGGGCCGCATGGTGGAGCGGAGCCTGCGCAGTGAGCTGGCTGCACTGCCCCCCAGCGTGCAGCAGGAGCACGGGCAGCTGCTTGCGCTGCTGGCAGAGCTGCTGAGAGGACCCTGTGGCAGCTTTGACGTGCGCAAGACAGCTGACGACTGAGCCCTGCTTCTGCTGGGGCTGTGTACAGAGCGCAAATGTTTATTTAAAATAAAGTTCTATTTATCCCTTGTGAGCATTGCTATCCGCTAGGGGCTCCTCTCTCAGGGCCTCAGCACTCTGGGCCACAGTTCCCCAAACCAAGAGGAAGAAAAAGGGAGGTATAGATGGGAGAGACTGAGATGCTTATTGTTGGGGACAGGATTGCCTGTGGCCCCAAGTCTTGCGGGGGAAGAGGGTTAGAGCCCCCCACCCCAAGAGTGGTGGTTTGAACCACCGGTGCTGTTAACCAGCTTGAGCTGCTTGGGCCAGCCCAGTCTTTTGGCACAGCTGCTCCTGTAGGTGTCTGCCCCATTGTGAGCCTGTAGGTTTGGACAGCAAATGTTGAGCAGCCCCTCCCCAGGCAGACCAGGGAATAGAGTTCCACAGGCCACTGAGGCCCACTTAGACCCAAACCTGTGGGTCGTGTGGCAGCCCTTGCCACAAGCACAGTGGTACTTTCCTTTGGCCATATCCACAAGTTCATAGCTGAGAGGGCTGAGTCTTAGGTCATCAAGATAGTGTGCACACAGCACACCAGTCCCCGGGGGGCAGTGGCAGGGACCATAGATGTTAGAGGTGGAGACAAATCAAGGCACACAGAAGCAGCGCAGGGCCTGTGTGAAGGGACATCAGGCTTTATTTACTCTTTAAATTGTTACAAGAGTCACTGACAACTGGTAATGGCTGTGCCATAAGCAAGTTGGCAAGTACAGAAATGTCCCACACCCAAGTGGCTGCAGAGTATAGTACATCACATAGGGGCCTCTGGTCCCCACCTGTCAGGCCAGCTTTCTTGGTTCTCTGGCTGGTGGGATCCTTCAAGGGAGCTGTGGCCAGACAACCTCAAAGGATGCTGACCATGCCTGCTGCCTACCTAGAGAGCTTCCCACTTGGGTTACCTCCCCCCTCCCCACCCTTGGCCAAAGGAGTGAAAGGACTCAGAGCCTGTTGGCGATCTCAGCATCCTCATGACCCCAGGATCAACATGAGGGAGGGCAGCAGGGCCATCACCCCAGCTGGGTCTCCTTGCTACCCAACCGTTGTTGCTTCCTCCTCCCCAGTTGCATCTCGCCTCTTCCTGCTGCTGACAAAACACTGGTGCCCTGATGTCCCTGGCATGGTTGAAACATTCTTCAGCCAGTCTCTCAGGAGGAAAGCTGGTCCCCCTGGCTCAGGCAGCGCTTTTCCCACGAGGCCCTGCAATTTCTTGGTATGTGCTGGGGGAGGTGGGAGTATGGGATCACACCATCCCAGGTTAACCGCTACCTCAGAAAGACGGAGGATCCGTCAGGCCCAGGGATGCCCTCCCTGCACATGGGGATCAAATCTGAACCTAACTCAAGGCCCTTACCTTCAGCCCCAAGGCATGCCAGGAGCAGAGGGGCCGAAGTCGGGAGGAGGCCTGAGGGGCCAAGTCTGAGGCAGCCTCTTCAAAGGCAAATCTGCACTGCAGCAAATGCCTCTCCAGAGAAGTCCTTGGAAACTCCCAGGCCATTTCACTACAAACTTATGTTTTAATCCTTTATTAGAAACCATGCAAACTTTAATACAAAAAATACAAGTGCAATAAGAATCTTTGTGTCAATACAATTCCCAGGATTTGTCATCATTGCAGCCATCCCAAGACTGGGCCAAGCTGGGACCCTATCCACAGGCTGGCCTCACTTCTCCTTCCTCCCCTCTCCAGTCAGGCTATACAGGAATTGGGGTGGCCTCAGTCTCATGTCTTTTATTTTTAAATTTCCAGACTTGATTCCCCACTACCCACATGAGTTCTGGACATCTCAGGCTCCCCTGGACACAAGGGCTTGAGTGTCCTAGGCTGCAGGTACAGGCCAGAAGGATTTTGGACTTCCATGGCCCTTTCCTGTTTTTCAGGCCCTGGGCCTTGTACCCCAGGGCTGACCACCAGATCCCAGGGAATGAGACAGACAGAGATGCCCAAACCAGCCTCTCGGTTAGAAATGAAAGCAGCATACACACAAAACGCCAAAACCACTAGTCCACAGTCCGACCAGCCCACAGTGTGCCTGACCCGCTCACCAGCCGTAGCCGCCGCACCTCGCTTCCTTGCCGACACCATCTCCAGGGCCCCAAGCTGCCCAAAGGGCAGCTCCCAAAGCCTGACGTCCTCCTGGGTGGAGGCTTAAGGATCTCCCTTCCCTGTTTCCCTTAACACCTACTGAGGACTTTCATTTAGACATGGCTTCAACCTGCAAAACTACTCCACCAGTTTATAGGTTATTAGAAAATAAAAGGATAAAATAAGAAAAAGAAAAATATAACAGCAGCTAGGCAGGTATGGTAAGCAGCGGGGCCAGGCAGCACTGACCCCTGACTAACTTGGGGCAGGGCAGGCAGCAAGAGGGGCCCAAAACCACCTGGGTGCCATTGTGGGGTCAAAGGGAAGAGGCGGTGGCTTAGCAGGCTCTAGGGGACAGGGTCAGCGTCCAGTCATCACTTGGAATCCGCCTCCACTCTTCCCTCCAGGTAGATCCAGGGAGGAGGGAAGGCATGTCAGTTTCTTTTGGGTTTGGTCCAAAAAAACCAAACAAAGGAGGTTGGAATCCTAGTCCCCCCTCCTAGACCCCACCTTAGCCCCACCCATGCCCTGCCCACCCTGGCTCCTCCAGCAGTGGCGCAGTGAAGGGACAAGAGCAAGCAAGGAGCTGGGCCTGGGCGAGGACTGAAAGGTGGTGTGGAGCGGGGCTATGCTGCCCTGGGCAAGTGAGGCAGGAGGGAGGGAGGCCCCCGGGCTGCCCAGAGCCTGAGCGCTCACAGGTCTAGTAGACAGCCCGGGAGAGGGAGCCCAGGGCCCCCGAGCCTGAGCTGGGGCCACCAGGGAAGTGGGGGGGGCGGGAGACAATGTCAGCCCCGTGGTCGGTGCGGGCCCTGGCATTTGCCCGGAAAGTCAGCCTGTAGGTCTCAATCTGCAGTGACACGGGAGGGAGGAAGGAAGGGAGAGGGTAACGGGGAGACAAGAGGGGAACACAGGGGAGACGGAAGACGAGACCAGAATGTCATCATTAGATGCCTGGAAAATAAAAGGTTACTTTGTTAAAATTTAGGCCACACTCTAGTCAAAATACAAAGGAGTTTCAATTTGCGGCCAGTGGCAGGGCCCCTGGCTGGCCCTTAGGCCGAGCCCAGCCACTTACTTGTCTCCTGGATCTGGCTGTCCAAGGTCTGGGCCTCCCTTTGGTCACCACCCCCTGATGGGGTGGTGTGGCCACTGAGGCCACTGGCTGAAGTAGGGGCGCCAGCTTCAGGCGCTGCCTCAGAGATGGCCAGCTCCTCCCCAGCGGGGGAGCCCGGACACGGAGGGGCCTCGCTGCCACCGCCCTCAGTCTACAATGAAACAGCAGGGAGACAGTGCAGGGTCAGTTGGGGAGGGAGTGGAATGGGGTGATGGTGGTGGGTTTCACACGCAGCCCCCGCCCTTGCTGTCCCAGCACCCACTGGCTCAATGGCAGTCACTTGGAGAATCTAGACCACGCGGCCCCCAGCCCCTGCTGCCACCCCCGCCTGTGAGGCCAACTCCCGAGGGTTCGGAGCAATGGGCTAGTGGCATTCTTAGAGCTAGTGACACGCAAGGCTTTGTGAAACATCTCTGAGGGGAGAGGTACCAGGCCTCTCAACAAGGTTGGCACCAAATAAAAAGTAGCTGTGACAAAAAAGAGTCGGCAATGAGCCTGAGGAGTAACCTTTAGATGGTGGGCCCGGACCTGCTCGGGAAGCAGCAGGGCCGCAGGCTAGTGAGGAAGGTCCCCGAGGGGTACAGCCTGCCACTTCCCAGCCCTGGCACAGCACGTGCTCAGAGAAGGGTAACTCGTGGGGTGCCCCTGCCCATTCCTGTCTGGTTGGTCACGTACCACGGACACTGAGGCCTCTGCTGTGCCGGGCACTGTTCTGGGGCCCAGGGGAAGCAGGAAGGAGATGTCTAGGAGGTATGACCCAGGGAGACTTCCAGGGCCTGGAGGGCTTCACAGGAGGAGGACAACTTGGGGACACTGAACACACAGTGTGAGGCAGTAAAGAGAGAGTAACGGTGGGAGGCCACACGTGAGCTAGAAAGCCTGTGTCCCTGAATGCCCAAAGAGTGACAAGGGAGACTTCACAGTATTTTTTAATCAGAGCAGTGAAAGAAGCAGCTATATTAGAAAGCTATATAGGCAGCTATATTAGAAAGACAATTCCAGAAATAATACAGGCAGATAATGTGAATAAAGGAAAGAATACAGAAAGGCCCGGGTGTTGGGCAGTGGGGCCTGAGAGCGCAGCCGTGTGCACCGAGCAGTAAAAAAAAAAATATAAAAAACAAAGCCCAGGTGAGAATCCTGGTTCCTACTCGTTTGCTGTGTGGCCTTGGACAAGAGACTAAGTTGAGTTAATGCCACTGAAACAGACTTGATTCAGAACAGAATGAAGAACGGCATCCTCACAAGGTGTGGGGGGCATGAACCAAGAGCCTGTGATAGCTAGGACCCCCCAAACGTTCACAGAAGCTGACTGGGGCTTGGATAAAAGCACAGAGAGAGGATGGGACAAAGGGATAGGGAATGACCAGCACTGGGCAAGCAGAGGCAGGAACAGAGGCCCTGACCAGCTGCAGCTACCCCTATGCTTGGAAGCCTGCTAGATGCTGCTTCCATGGGTCCCACCCACCGACGACATGAACAGAGGACAGACAGCATCTTGGCACACAGAGGGATCCACAGTACTGTGAAGGAGGAAGGGAGGAAAGAGGGGAGAGAGGGAAGGGAGGAGAGGCTCAGCCAGTTTGAGGATGGGAAGCTCTGCCTCTTGAACTCTCTCCTGGAGCCCCAGGTGGGGCAGGCCATGTGCAGGCCTCGCAGAAGCAGCCTGCTGTCACTGGCAGCTGAAAATGTGCTATCCTGTGCCCAGGCCAGGAATGGAGCCTGACAAGGGACAGGAATCCACATTCCCCTCCTCCATGAGATAGCTGGGGAGAGCTTGCCTGTGATGACCTGTGTCCCAGCCCACAGTCCCTCTAAAAATGGCTGAGATGGGCTCAATGAGGAAGGCAGGCCACCGCCTCCAGCTGACAGGTGAGAGGTGGCTGGGCTGGGGCCTCTACACCTCTCCTGCCTCGCTCAGGTCTGATGATGGACAATGGGAAAACAACAATGGTATGGGTGAATACATGACTCCTGAAGAGACTGAGGGGCGGTGACAGGCACCTACCTGCCAGGACCTCGACCCTAGCTGCATAGTCCCCACCCCTCCCCAGCTATGTCTCCCTGGTCACCCACTTGCTACCTTCACGGCACCTCCTGCAGGCAGGTGGCCCACATTATCGAGGGATCCCACCTTCGCTTGGGCCTTCTCCTTGAAGTTCAATTTCTGACTTTCAATCTTGACATCTCCTCCACCTGGAACCAAGAAGGAATTGGTCATGTAAGGGTGGCAGAGAAATATCCCAGCAGGCAAAGCCAGGAGTCCAGAATAGAAACTTGAGCTTGGCCAAGGACTGGTGATGTGCGCAATCTGGAAATGGGGAAAAATGTGATCTGCTCCTGGTGGCTGTGAGGGCGAACGAGGAACCGTGACAAGCTTGTCCAAATGCGGCTTCGCTTACTAAAGTGAGGCTGAGACAGCCTCTCCGGCTGGCCAGTGGGAATACCTCCATGGAGAAGGACAGCCATTCTCACCATCGCCGCAGCTGGCAGCAAGCGGCTGTACACCAGACTTGGGTGGGACCGGGGTGCAGAGCACAGCTTCTAGGAAGAACCCTCCGAAGGTGCCAAGATGAGCGGCTGCCTTTGATTCTCTTGGCACGAGACGTGTGACGACCCCTCTGGCTACCCAGGTCATGTTCCTAGTGTTTCTGAGGCACAGCCTCACTGAAGTCTCAGCAACGTCCTATCAGGGTCCTCACCCTTGTCTCGCAGCTACTAAAACTGATGCTGGAAAAGAGAAGTGACTTGTCCAAAGTCACCACCAAAAAGTGACTGATAGGGACAGGTTGTAAAAACTGTTTGAGCCCCTTAGCAGAACCACACTATAGTGGAAAGAAAGAAGGGTAGAAGGGAGAGGATGGCTCCAGGACTGTGAGCTGAGAAAGGGCAGCCACGGACCCGGTCAGGCCCAGTCTAGCAGCCTCGGATGGGGCAGGGAGGGAAGGTGACCTGTGCACAAGGGCGGGGTTCAGAGCTCCCTGGGCACCCCACCCCTCCCGAGGCCCAGCAGCGTGGCTTCCTTTGAGTCCTTCTCTAGTTCCTCCACCCTCCTCTCAGCTCATATCGCAGACCTCAGCGCCCAGCTTCTGGCTGAAGTCTCCAGGTTTCCAACACATTGGAGTTCTAGCCCTGGCAAAGTTAGACCCTGACTGACTCACTGTCAGTAGGAAAGGCGGTATCTCACAAGAGTACATTTTCCAGATGACAGAAAAAAGTGATGGTTAGTTAAGGACCAAACTGTTTCTATCTTTTTAAATAGAGCACATTCTAAACTGGATCAGTTGTTGAGAAGGGAGTTTTCTTTGCCTTTACCTTAACTGGCCCACAGTGGCTGCCCTTCCAAGATGACTGACCTGCCAGCCAGTGTGCCTGCTGCTGCAGCAACACTGCCCCAAATCCCAACTGCTGTGGACCCAGGGACCAGGACACACGAGGCTGCCAGGATGCTAGCCAAGGCAAGAGTCCAGGCTCTGCTCAGAGGGCCTTTACGGGGACACTGGGCCAACTGTGTTGCTGGAAGGAAACTGCATTGCTGCAGTTGCAAGGTCTGCGTCCGTGGGCCTAAGCGCAGCAATACTGAATGCGTCCCACTCTCTTGCCAGGGCTAGTGGCTCATACTTCACTGCTGGGAACACTCTTTGCTCCTGAATCTGTCTGACAGGCGGGTCTCAACCACTGCTCTCTACAGAGCTCCTTCAGCATTAGCTCCTAGAATACTTTCTGGGAGGCTGACCCAGGTCCTCAGCCTAGAGCACACATTTCCCTCAGGTCTAGGCCAACAGTGCCATGCCCATGGCAGGTGCTCAGGAGTGCCTGTGCATATGACAACCTTTACAAACTGTTCCTCCTCCATGGAGAAGTTCACATCCTAACTACCCTTCTCTGACAGGGACTAATACCACTGCTGTATCCTGGGTGGGAGATGGCTTGGTGAGTCTTTATGGAATGATAAAAGCACGCGGATGAAACCCTCCCTAGCCAGAGGGCTGTGCAGCTGGCCCATAGCAGGACCTCACACCCTGGGAGTCCCGGTTAGCCAAGAGAGGCACCACTTACCAGGCTTGTGCTTGATGTTAGTCTTGGACCCACATTTGGAGGAGACCTTAGAGATGTCCACTTTCTTGTTCTGAATCTGAACCTGAGAAGGACATAAAGGAATCATTGCCTCAGAAAGAGGGTATGTTGTCAGAACCAAACCCATGCTACCTTTATAATCTCCATGTTCGAGGTTTTGCTTTGTCTCTGTAAGCCCCTATTCTCAGTCAGTTCAAGGTCAGAGTCACCTCCCAAAGTGTTTAAAAGAGCCCTTGATCTATCCTGACCCTGCTTTTCTAGAATTACAGGCATCAGCCACTGCACCTGACCCTGGTCTTCACTTTTGGCCCTGCCTCCAGCTGGACCAGACCACTGTTTCCCACATACACAGGCCTTCCCATGCAGACCCTGTCTATGCATGGCCCACAGAGTCCTCCCATCTTTCCAGGTCCAAAACCAACATCAAGGCTCCCCTGAAATGTCCCTTCTGTTCCACATTAAAATCTTACCTGTCAACTCCTTGCCCAGAGAAACCTGCAATAACACACTTACTTCCAGTTCTTATCAATGCACTTTTCCCTCAGCCATATATATACACACACATGATTTTGTATTCCTGCTTAATCCATGTTATAATCATATTCCCACAAAAGATGGGAAATGCAAAAAAAGGGATCACATCATAATCTAATCTACAATATTCCATATAAACCTAACCATATTCCTAATATTGAGCATTCAGGTTACTTTCAGTTTTTCACTACTAATAAATATAAACATGGCGGCAATGAATATCCTTGTGAATATAGTCATGTGTTGCTTAAGGATGGGGATATATTCTGAGAAATATGTCATTAGGTAATTCCATCATGTGGGAACATCAATAGTGTCCTTACACAAACCCAGATGGTGTAGGTGGCACACCTAGGCCATATGGTATAGCCTATTTGCTCCTAGGCTACAAACCTGCATAGCATGTTACTATACTGAACACTGTAGGCAACTGTAACACAATGGGAAGTATTAATATTTTTGTGTCTGAATATATCCAAACACAGAAAAGGCACAGTAACAATATGGTATTATAATCTTACGGGACCACTATAGTATATGATGACTCCTTCAGGCAAGGTCCCCAGAAGTTTAGTTACCCAAAGATTCAGACTAGACAGTTTTAAGGTTTGTGATGCCAATAAAGCAAAACTCGCTCTTCTGCCATGTAAGGACACGGCAAAAAGACAGACACCTATGAGCCAGGAAGTAGGGCCTCACCAGACACTGAATCTGCCAGTGCCTTAATCCTAGACTGCTTAGCCTCCAGAACTATGAGAAATAAATTTCTGTTGTTAATAAGGCACCCAGAAGAGACAAGCCACTGGACATATATCAAGACATCTATTAAGACTCAAGTGATCTGTGAAGTAAATTGATGACCTGCAGAGAGAGCAGCCAGCAGAGCAGCCAGGATGACAATTCAAGCAGGCTCGCGAGTCCTCGAGTACAGGAAGAAAGCCTCCAGAATTAGGAGCAGAACACGAAGGAGTAGGATATCAGCCGAGACCAAGCCCCTTGGAGTCCAGCTAGAGGGTGGGTGGAGCGGCTCATTTCTCCCTCCCTGACGTCTCTGGCAGTCAGTGGGCTCCCGAGCTGCTGGAGAGCTCTTCTACCCTCACAAGCCCAGAAGTTGCCGCCGCCAGTGAACTGGGAGCTTAGTGAGGACGAAGCACCAGGCAGCCGGTGCCCTTGGGATCATTTCCTATCACCGTAGACCCAAGCTCAGATGGCAGGCAGTATATTGCTTCTCTACCCACCGTGCACCTTTGTCCTCCCCAGGAGGCCTCAGTCCCTCAGATTTCATGTCACTCGTTCCCACACAAACATTTCCCAACTCCCGCCCAGAATGCAGGAGCCTCAGGGGACTGGTGGGGCCCGGAGGATCTGGGCTGCCTTCTGGAGAGAGGGACAGAGATGACCAGAGTGCTAGCTGTCTTCCATGAACTGTAAGGTGAAAGCATCAGGTAGCTTACAAAAGAAAACCCGTCAGACTAACTGCAGACTTCTCAACTGAGACCTTACAAGTCAGAAGGGATTGAGGCCCCATTCTCAATCTTCTCAAACAGAATAATGGCCAGCCTAGAATTGTGTGTCCTGCAAAACTAAGTTTCTTATAGGGGGCATAAAGTCTTTCTCAGAC
This sequence comes from Lepilemur ruficaudatus, assembly GCA_963574885.1. NCBI lineage: Eukaryota > Metazoa > Chordata > Mammalia > Primates > Lepilemuridae > Lepilemur > Lepilemur ruficaudatus. The sequence goes on along the minus strand of CAUYRT010074674.1, from coordinate 12,185 downwards.
AAGCAAAAGCCGAGGGAATTTGTCAAGACCAGACCTGCCCTGCGGAAGTACTCAGATCTGCATTATACACTGATCATCACAATGGACACCCACCAGTGTAAAACCATCCAAAAGCTAAAGTTCAGAGCCCAGATACCATCATGGTTCAAGAGGTAAAACAAACCAATAAAGTTCTATCCAACAGGATGAACAGAAATCCACTACATTTATCAATTCTTTCAATATGTGAATGGCTTGAATTCCTCACTGAAGAGACATAGAATGGCTGAATGGATAAAAAAACACAAGCCAACTATCTGCTGTCTCCAGAAAATGTCTCTAACCCACAAAGATTCATTCAGACTCAAGGCAAAGGGATAGAAAACAACATTCCATGCAAATGGAAACCAAAAGAAAGCTGGTGTAGCAGTTCTCTTATCAGATAACCTAGACTTCAAATCAACAAAACATAAGATGGTTATTATATAATGGTGAAGGTAACAATTCAACAAGAACACATAACAATCCTAAATATCTATGTACCTAACACAGGTATGCCCAAATTCACAAAGCAAACCCGACTATCTCAACAAAAGCATAAACAGCAGCATTATAATAGCTGAGGACTTCAACATCCTGCTGACACAATGGGACAGATCCTCCAAACAGAAAATAAACAAGAAACAATGGACTTAAACAGGACTGTACAATAAATGGGCCTACAGACATTTACAGAACATTCTACCCCCAAATTACTGAATATATTAACACATTCTTCTCATCAGTTCACAGAACATTCTCTAAAATTGATCACATCCTAGGTCACAAAACAGATCTCAACAAATTAAAAAAAACAAAACAAAACAGAAATTATACCATGTAACTTCTCAGACCACAGTGGAATAAAATTAGAAATCAATTCCAACAGAAACACTCATCTCTACCCAAAGTCGTGGAAATTAAACCATCTATTGCTCAACGATTGTTGGGTCAAGGAGGAGATTGAGATGGAAACTTCATTGTAGTTTTGATTTGATTTGCAAAATCAAACCAAAAATCATTTGATTTGCATTTGATTTGCATTTCTCTGATGACTAATGATGTTGAGCATTTTTTCATATACCTGTTGGTCATTCATATGCCTTTTTTTGAGAAAAGTCTATTCAGATCCTTTGCCTGTGCTTTAATCAGATTATTTGATTTTTTCTTATTGAGTTGTTGGAGCTCCTTATATATTCTACTTATTATCCCTTGTCAGATGGGTAGTTTAAAAATATTTTCTCCCATTCTGTGGGTTGTCTCTTTACTTTGTTGATTGTTTCCCTTGCTGTGCAGAAGCTTTTTAGCTTGATGTGATCCCATTTGTCAAATTTTGCTTTGGTTGCCTGTGCGTTTCTATTCTTAATTTTTTGAGGAAGCTCCATACTGTTCTCAACAGCAGTTGCACCATTTTACATTCCCACAAACAAGCTCACAGGTTTCTAATTTCTCTACATCCTCACCAACACTTTTTATTTACTTCCGGTATTTTTTTTTTTTTTTTTTTTGGATAATAGGCATTGTAATGGTTGTGAATTGTATCTCATTGTGGCTTTGAATTTCATTTTCTTGATGATTAATGATGACCAGCATCTTTTCATGTGTTTATGGTTCCTTTGTATATATTCTTTGAAGAAATGTCTATTCATGTCCTTTGCTCATTTCCTAATTGGATTTTTGTCATTGTTGTTGAGTTGTAGGAGCTCTTTATAAATTCTGCATATTCACCCCTTAGCAGTTACATGATTTGCAAATCCATTCCATGGGTTGTCTTTTTATTCTATCGATAGTGTCCTTTAATGTACAAATGTTTTAAATTTTGATGTATCCCTTTTATCTATTTTCCCTTTTGCCTGTGGTTTTGGTGTCATAGCTGAGAAATCATTGCCAAATCCAATACCATGAAGAGTTCACCTATATCTTCTTCAAAGAGTCTTATAGTTCTAGCTCTTATGTTTAGGTATTCAATCTATTTTAAGTTAACTTTTTATATGATGTAAGGGTCTAACTTTATTTTTTTGCATGTGGCTATGCAATTTCCCGATACCATTTGTAAGAAAACTGTCTTTTCTTCATTGAATGGCCTTGGTGCCCTCGTTGATATTCATTTTATGTGGTGGTTTATTTCTGGGCTCTCTATTCTATCCCATTGGCCTATATGTGTATCTTTGTGCCGGTACCACGCTGTTTTGATTACACTGCTTTGTAGTACGTTTTAAAATTGTGAAATCTTTAACTTTTTAATTCTTTTTCAAGATTTTTTTGGCTATTTGGGGTTGTAGTTCCTAGATTTTTTTAAAAAATAAAATAAATATTAATTTCATTGTTAAAAAAATTAAAAGGAAAATTTAATAGAATGCTACCTCCCCAAACAACTCCCTACATAAACAAGGCAAAACTTTTTATAGAGTCCCCATTGTGTACTGAGTAAAGTCCAAATTCTTAAGCAGATCATTCAGGGTTTTCCGCATCCTGTCTTCTATAGATTTATTCTCCCTTGCCTTACCCTTGTCCTCATCCTCTATCTTTCTCTTTTCTAACTTCTTAACTAATGCCTGACTGCTCTGCTGTACATCTTATTATAGCCCATTCTTTTTCTATTGCTGTGCCATTGTTTATATTGCTCTCTCTGCCAAGAACACTCCGCCCACTTTTTTGGGATTGACTACTCCTAGTTCTTCCTTTAGGAATGTTCTTCCTATACGTCATTTTCTCCTCCCTCCCCGCAAGGTTGTGTTACGATCCTCTCTTTTGAGTTCCAGTGGTCCCAGTCTGTGCTATTCGGTTAAGACATTATATTATATGGCAATTTCCTATAAGCTCTTCAAGGTCAAGTACCAGATCTTCTTCTTCTTTAATTTCCAGTGGCTAAATACAATTTTTAGCATGGAGATAACATGTGTTAAAATAAACTTACCAGAACTGAAAGGAATTTGGTGTTCCCAAGGTAAGGGCCTGCTGCTAAAGGTGGGTTGTCACTGCCATTGGCAAAGGGAAACTCAAGTAGGAGAGATCCTCTAGTATTGTCCCTGGGGATCAGGCTCAGTGGGGTGTAGACTACATGAACCCTTGCAGAGGAATATATGTGTCACATGAATTCCATGGAGTAGACTTCGAAAATTCCTCTGTTGCCAGGTGACCGCATAGCGCATCTATTTTTAAAAAGTATGTAAAGTTCAGTTCACTCCAAAGGTCACTGGGCAAAAACCCAATTCCTCTGTGGTGTAGTAGTCCTTTCCTGGAGCAACGCCAGAGGCCTTTTGAATTTTGTTTTTTTCTTTTAGAGATAGGCTCTCACTCTCTCACCCAGGCTGGAGTACAGTGGCATGATCATCGTTCACTGTAACCTCAAACTCCTGAACTCAAGTGATCCTCCCACCTTCGCCTCCTAAATAGCTAGGATTACAGGTGCATGCCACTATGTCCAGCCAATTTTTAAATTTTTCATAGAGATGGGGTCTTGCTGTGTTGCCCAGACTGGTCTAGAGCTCCTGGCCTTAAGTGATCCTCCTCTGAAAGCGCTGGGATTACAGGTATGAGCCATCCAGCATGGCCACTGTGAACCTTTTTATTCTCCAGTGCATTTAGATGAAAACATGCTTTATGCAACTTTAGTTCTTCAGTTCTTGAGAATGTTTCTCCAAATACCTTTCAATAACCATAGATGCGATTGTTTTGTCGACAATATGGTTCTAAACTCAAAGGAGACCTAGTGGGCTTAGTTCTTGAGACATCAAAGCTGAAAAAAATGCATTTAGTACAAAATGGGTAGTGGTAGGTGCCCACCACGAAGGGATAGCCATGGGGAGCAGGCTGATGCAGCAGCCACAACAAGAGACAGACGTTCTCACCAGGAACCTCCTCCTTACCCTCTGTCCAGAGCCATGAGTCACACACAGATGTGTGGCGTGTCTAAACAATCAGCTTGTAATGGAAAAGCCTCACAATTTCTGTAGACACAGAAGAGAGTGAGTGGCACACTTCTCCACTCAAAGCCTCCTGTATATGGAAAATTCAAGAACAAGGATTTGCTCAAATGCACTTGGTGTTCCGCACAGGATCACATCCATCGTATGTCCTTGATGAATGTTTGAGATGAGATCTAGTTCCAGAAGAACAAACTCTGTTTTTCAGCAAAATTGATGTAGTTTTCTGCATATCATAAGAAGTGTATTTTTCACGACTGGTATTATCCACATTACCCTGATGTGCTCAATTGTCTGATCCAACCATTCTTTTTTTTTTTTTCTTTTTTTTTGAGACAGAGTCTCACTCTGTTGCCCAGGTTAGAGTGCCATGGCATCAGCCTAGCTCACCACAACCTCAAACTCCTGGGCTGAAGCGATCCTCCTGCCTCAGCCTCCCGAGTAGCTGGGAGTACAGGCATGTGCCACCATGCCCGGCTAGTTTTTTCTGTATATTTTTAGTTGGCCAATTAATTTCTTTCTATTTTAGTAGAGACAGGGTCTCACTCTTGCTCAGGCTGGTTTTGAACTCCTGACCTTGAGCGATCCGCCCACCTCGGCCTCCCAGAGTGCTAGGATTACAGGCGTGAGCCACCGCACCTGGTCTGGTCCAACCATTCTTTTAAAAATTGTGAACATGCCATGTGAGCTAACAAATAGCAAACAAGTGGTCTGAAATCTCAAATGCTCAGGTATTTAAGGAAAGTATTTAAAGAGAAAAGTAAGAGGGCTATTCTGGTAGTTAGGGCACAGGGGGAAAAAATCCCTTGAATAAGTGAACAGTATAATAATTACAGCGGTCCAACAAAAAAATCACATCTGTTTCCATTCTGGTTATCATAGCCATGTGTCTCATGTTGCTAATTATATTGTTTTAATTTTTCTTAAAACTTATTAATTCTAGATTAGATATGTTTTTCTTGGGCTTGGTAAAGTAAGATTGTTTCCCTTGGAAACATAATATTTTTATTCCCTAGCAATTACAAGTGAGTTCAGACTACCTGCTTTCTAATTTTTTAAAATAAAGTGTCAAAAAGAGAAAGCTCCCCTTTGAAGAGGAACTCTGCGGTGTCATTTCTGATGTCCTAAGACAACTTTTAGAGTACTACTTGGGCTTTCAGCCTCTTTGGATTTCTTTTCCCAAAAACGGAAGTTTCCCCTTTAAAGAAAATAATGCTTTGTGAACACATTTTTTGTGTCATAATTGCTGTTTCTACTCCTGCCTGCATCACTGAATGATGCTGTGACGTCGGTCAGATTACCTTCCGGTGCTCGGCCAGTCTTCACCGGACACCTGCGGAGAACTCAGTGCTGTGCTCGAAGCCATAAGTTAATCAAGTGCAAGACGTTCGTACACTCTGCTGGACGTTGGAATGCAAAACAGAAAGGATAGTCCTTGTGTTGGAAAGCTCAGAATCCAGGTGAGGAGATAGTCTGTGGACAAATAGTGTGAGCAGTCTCATACCAGAGGTGAGTGCTCAGTGAGCTGCTCTGATGCAGGGCAAGAGGGACTTTTCGGAAAGTAGGTGACACCTGACGCCAGGCCTTGAAGAAGGATAGGTGTCATTTCACCAGTTAAAGAAAAGCTAGGTGAGAATCCTGGGGAAAGAAGTTTGGGTAGATGAGGCGGTTGCAGAAAAACTTGAAAATCAGGGGGAAGGATTTGAACCAGGACGGGTAAATAATCAGAAGCAGTCCACTGTAGGCTCGGGGGCGGAAGGATGGCCCGACCAGCAAGTTGTCGAAGGGAGGTTGGTCAGACAGGACGTGTTCAAGGCGGAGAGGTGGCCTGGAGGCAAGATGGCCCTTGCAGCGCCAGTCCCTGGAAGGGGACAATGCTCGGGGAATGAATGAAGGCGTGGAGGGGAAAGGAAGGGGCCACCGCAGGAAGGGACGGTGCTCAGCCGACGGAAGGAGACGACCTCTTGCCCGTTGAGAGAAAGACGGAGTATTTGAATGGATAGTTAGTAGGACTCGATGTATTGAAGAGAGATGGACACGAAACGTGACTGTGACTCCAAGTATTTGAACCTAAGTGACAAAAAAGAATGGTTCATTATTTCAAGCACTGGGGAGTACGAGAGATGAGGTGGATTCAGAGAAAAAGAAATCGACCAGTCGCTATAAACTCCTGCCAGGTGTAGTTCTGCCTCCTTCTCCTGAGTACAGGACTCAGCAGGCAGCAGTTCGTCAGTAACGCTAGTAGGAAGTTAATAGTGCAAGGAAATAGGGGGAACAAGGACGCTGCTTTCAGTCCCTCTGCTGTCTCATGACACCTCACACTTTTACCCTCTCTGGCCTCAGTTTCCCCATCTGCAAAATGCAGCAGTCGGACTATGGCTGATATCCTTCTGGTGTTAACAGTGACTGTTCTTTTTGTTGATTTCTCCCCCTTACAAAACAACTTAAAAAATAACCCCCACCTCCTGAGGCCTGTCCCTCCTCTCCGACGTGAGCGGAGGGAGCGAGGGTAGGAAGAGATCCTAAAGGACTCGCGAGCCGAAGGGCCCTTTCTCACTGGTTTGGAGGATGCCGTTGCCATAAATGGAAGTGGTATCGGGAGTGTTGTTTTTGCCAAGGCTCCTGGACTTAAATGGAACTAAATCCTCTCACGAAGATGGAGAGGAGAGGCGAGGCGAGGAGGGGGTGCCCGGGCTGGGAGCCGGCTGCTAGACTGCACTGGAGGTCCAAGTTCAAATACGCTCGCAGGGAAGCTGCGGTTCAGTTTTCTCTCCTCACACAACGAAGCTGCCGTGCGTCCAGCGGCTGGGAAAAGGCAGGGGGATTTCTGGGGCTCAGTGGCCAGCGTCTTTTTGATTCCCTTTTGATTCTCCGCTGTTGGAGACACACACCCCACAGGACACGTGCATTTGTACGTTGGTATGGAGGGTAAATACCAGTCGGTCGTTGTTGTAAACTCTAGGAAAGGAGCAGCACATCCTGAACAGAAGCTGTCAGCGCTCGTTAGCACGTGCTCTGGGTGAGGGCCCGAGCAGCGTGTGCGTGATGACTCTCAGTCAGACAAGGAGCAAGGAAACGCTTTACCCTCGCTTCAAACATTTGCTCTGCCTACGTTGACCATTTTAGGTGGGCAAGCTCTTGGATGGCTGGGTCCTTCTGCTGTGTTAGTTTAATTTTGTAAACTATCCCTACAGGAATGTGTTGAATAAACGCCCATCTGATTTCTAAAGTCCAGAGGGATCTCTGTGCCTGCTTCTTGCAGGACCTAATCAGATGGTCCCTGAAATGGCTCCGACCCTCTCTTTGGGAGCAATTTCTAGAGGGATAGTTTTGTGTGTTTGTTTGTTTGTTTTGCTTTGCTTTGTTTGGTTTTTGCACTGAGCCTCTGTGTGATAGTTTTTCTTTGATTTCTCTTTAAACAGAATGACAGGTCAGGAAGTTGACACAAAAGGAAGCCGGGGTTTAGAGGTGGGGGTGGGTGGACGCGCTGAGGTACAATGACAATAGTTGACATTTACTCAGTCCTTACTCTGGGCCAGGCACTGTTAGAGACGCACTATGTGAATTTAATTCATTTAATCCTCAGTGTGACTCTATAAAATAGGTATCGTCTTCATCGCCTTAAAACGGGGAAACTGAGGCACAAAGCGATTACGTTATGAAGCTGACAGGTCATTAAGCCAGGCTCCTAAATCTGGCCCTTACAGCCAGATGCTATACCGGTTTCCTGGGAGCAGGGTGCTCCCCTAACCTTCGTGCCTCTTGGTGTTGGCTGTGTTTTAGTTCTGAATGCAGTTCTCAAGTATGCACTGAGTTTGCACCCTGACTCCCATGCATAACATGAGGAGAAAGTAACGGGAGAGTAAATGGGGGCTGCAGAGCAAGGGACGATGTCACGGCATCAAGTCCACACTCACACTGTCACACACGCGTGCACCCACGCACACATACATGCACGTACGCATTCACATACGTTCATGCACGCACATGAGATCTCACACACAGACAACCACAATCTGGTTCCATGATTTTATAGTCACATCATCCATGTGCTCCCAGAGGCTCCTTTCCTGCCAGGTTATACATAGACCTTCCCCGAGGGACCAGTTCTTCCCACTCCAGGTCATGGGAAGGGGCAGGAAGGAGAAGACTTCCTTTCCGAGGGCCTGCCAGAAAGCCGTGTTTGGAGAGGAACACATAAAAACTGATCAATAAGAATAGCAACTGTAGGCCGGGCGCGGTGGCTCACGCCTGTCATCCTAGCACTCTGGGAGGCCGAGGCGTGTGGATCCCTCAAGGTCAGGAGTTTAAAACCAGCCTGAGCAAGAGCGAGACCCCGTCTCTACTAATAATAGAAAGAAATTAATTGGACAACTAAATATATATAGAAAAAATTAGCCAGGCGTGGTGGCACGTGCCTGTAGTCCCAACTACTCGGGAGGCTGAGGCAGGAGGATCGCCTGAGCCCAGGAGTTTGAGGTTGCTGTGAGCTAAGCTGACGCCACAGCACTCTAGCCCAGGCAACAGAGTGAAACTCTGTCTCCAAAAAAAAAAGAATAGCAACTGTAAAGGCCAAACCTCTGTGAGGGAGACAGTGCAATCGTCGGTCTCAGATCATAGAAGAAAACCAGTGCTGTCCTTTAGGAGCTCAGTACTGACAAAAACAAACACCAGTTCTGATGTGCCTACAACCCAGGACCCCAAGATTGTCATCTTGGGATGTATTTTATGATATGCTGTCATGTACTCTGTGGTTTTTTGTGCCCTGGATTTAAAAACAACTCCAACTTCTGCAACCATACAATTGAATGCTGTGTTGTCATTACAATGAATGACATTGTATTAGTATTTTTTTTTTTTGGAGACAGAGTCTCACTCTGTTGCCTGGGCTATACGTACCATGGCATCAGCGTAGTTCACAGTAACCTCAAACTCCTGGGCTCAAGCGATCCTCCTGCCTCAGCCTCCTGAGTAGCTGGGACTACAGGTATGCTCCACAACGCCCAGCTAGTTTTCCTATTTTTAGTAGAGACAGGGTCTCACTCTTGCTCAGGCTGGTCTCTAACTCCTTAGCTCAAGCGATCCTCCCGCCTTGGCCTTCCAGAGTGCTAGTAACAGGATTATACGTGATTTTCTAAAGCTGGTTAAACCTTTGCATGACTATACTCTGCAATGGATGGAACTTTTATACTCGTGGAAACGTGTCTTTGAAAGACAGTGTTTTCCACTTTTTTCCTCACACAATCTACGTTAAAAATGCATTTTTAGACTTTTGCTTCTGGCAAAGATGAAGTAAGAGGACCATATTTACCTTCCTGCCTAAAACAAGTAATAAACTGAACAAATCTATGAAACCATAACATCTGACACTACTTTTATCAGGCAGTGCAGGAAAGTGATCCCCGAGAGAGGAAAAAACAGATGGAATCTTACAATTAGCCTGGCCCGCTTCTGGCAGAGTTTCCCATCAGAATTGCAGGTGGAGCCTGGTGGCTGAGGGAACGGACCTGCAGTCCAGGGAAGCCAGGATGGCTGCAGACCGCAGAACGGAGTACCGAACAGGAGAGAGTTGCACCAGCGAGAGAAAGCCCTGGAGATCTGAAGGGGTTCTCTCCGAAGTCTTCAGCTGAGTGCCGCTCATCACATACATATGAGAAAACTACCTTAAGCCGGGAGAACCACCCAAAAGAAGCAGAAATTAGGGCTATAATTTTTCTTCCAAGCAAGAGTTGGAAAACTTCATAATTAACAGGGCTTTGAGTAGAGTACATAGAAAGATATTGCCTCAGTTGTAGGACAAAATTAGCCTCAGACTGAAGGTGGCTCTGGTCTCACCTAACAAAGCTTTCTTTTCCTTTCTTTTTCTTTATTTTATTTTACTGTTAAATTTTGTTTTCATCTCTCAAAGTTTAAAAGGAAGACTGGTAAGGATGGAACTATTTCTAAGTAATTTAACTGTGCTTCAGGACAGAGCTTAAGAATATTTATAGGAATACAAAAATATCCAGCACTAAAAAGGTAAAATTCACAAGGCCTGGCATCCAATAAAAAAAAAAATCAGCATGTAAAAAAAGCAGAGCTATGACTGATCATGAGGAGTAAAATAAAAAAGAACAGACCTAGAAATGATGCATTTGATAGAATTAGTAGACAAAGTTTAAATAGTAGTTATAATACGTGTTATGTGTTCAAGAACGCAAAGAGAGAGCATGTTAGGTAGAGACGTAGGAAAAGATCCAAATCGAGTTCTGGAGATGAAAATGACAATGTCTGAGATAAAAAATACACTGGGTGATATTAACAGCAGATTAGATACTGCAGAATGAAAGATTAGTGCACTTGAAGACATAGCAATAGAAATGACACCAAATGAAACATAAAGAGAGAAAAGAAGGCTTAAACGTGAAGAAGCATCAGTCAACGACAGTACCACTTTGTACAGCCTAATATACACGTAAATAGAGTCCAGGAAGGAGAGGAGGAAGAGGCATGGATGATAAAAATGTTTGAAGAAGTAACAGCTGAGACATTTCTAAATTTGATTAATACTGAAAAGCCAAAGATTCAAGAAGCTTAATGAACATCAAGCAAAACAAACAAAAAAGACTCATGGATAATCACACCAAGAAACGTCATAATCAAATTGCTCAAAAGCAGAAATAAAGATAAAAATTTTAAAAATTCCGGACGTGCGTCAGCAGGTGAATGCATAAGAAAACTGTGATCTTCGTACAATGGAATCCTACTCAGCGATAACAATGGAAGAACCACCGACGCTTACAGCAACGCGAATGAATCGCAAAACTATGCTGAGCGGAAGAAGCCAGATGAAAAAGAACACGTGCTCACTGTATGACCCGTTTATATACATTTTTAGAACGTGCAAACTAACCTGTAGTGACAGAGAGCAGATGTGTAGTTAGGGGCTGTCACGGGGGGAGATGGGACGGGGAGGGAAAGGAGGCAGGGTTCCAAAGGGGCGTGAGGAGACCTTGGAGAGCGGTGGCCATGCGTATTGTCTCGATCGTGGTAACGGTTTCCCGGGTTTACACATACGCCAAAACGTATCAGACTGTGCACGTCAGATGCGTGCAGTTTATTGCATGTTAATTGTACTTCAATAAAGGTATAAAACAAAAGGCACCCACTTCAGATTGCTCCCCGCCAGTACTTAAACACATAACTAAGACAAAAATACCCCTGCTACGTACGACACGCTATGTACAACTGACACACCCACTTCATTCCATTCTGTTTAATTGAAAATATAATGCAGTCACAATCCACTAGATTGATTTCACCATTCACTAGTGGGTTGATACCTGTAGTTTGAAAAATTAAGATATATTTGAAAATTGAATAGCTTACACCCAAAGCAGTTTCTTAGTTACGTTGACAAGTGTCTCTGAGACAATTTCTACGCATTTACCGTGAAATTTCATCTCCCCTACCGTGCATATGTTTGAGAAATTAGACAGCTGTAAAGTAAAAGTCCTAATCTTTCAAATTCTTACACTGGAGACAGAGATATACTCTCACCCTTTTGCCACTATTCTCTTACGACTTGTTTGAGAGATCGTTGATTTTATGGTCTTGTAATGAAAACTTTTCGGCGGTGACTCTAGTTGGGAGGAACACTATGGGGGGGACTTTTGGGGGACACTGAGATGGCACAGCCGAGCCGACTGCACAGTTACTGGGGTTGTTGGGGCCTTTAGACTTTACTAACATGGATAGCAGCTGCTATTGGCTATCATTTCCTCCATAAAGGAAAGCAAGCTGTCTCTGGCAGTGAGCCCACTCTTTCTAATAACTTATTAGTTTCCTGAAGAATTTACTTTTAGTTGTTGTCTGAAGATCATATGAAAAGGCGTGCCTGTTTGCTAATGCGCAGTACATTAACAGGGGTGACTGTGTCTGTGTACAACAGGGCCCAGCAAAGGAGAGAAAAAGGCACGAAGCTAGGGGAGGGAAGCAGAGAACAAAAACATAACGAAAGCAGCCAGTACTTGGGGTAGTTTCCATTCTGATACGAATGAGTCTTCCTGCATGCAATTCGATATTTATGTGCCTGCTGGCCTCTTTTCAATCACACATCTCTCCGTGTCACGGAATGTGTTGCCATTTGCAAATTCAGTTCATTTCTATGTCCATAAAGAATTTAATAAATTAAGCTGGAACCAAAAGGAGATGAAACTCAGGCAGAAGTCTGAGCTGCGATTCTGGCCTCAGCTCTTTTTA
>CAUYRT010074672.1:0-42654 GCA_963574885.1 Lepilemur ruficaudatus | reverse complement strand
TGAATGAACTGAATAAAGCTTCTGTTGTAGCATGCCATGCAAACACGTTATTGTGTTTGTGGTTGATGAATTATGGCTGTAAATAGCACTATAGTTTAATAAGCCCACCATTCTAAGTTTATTAAACATTTTCCATTCTTGTGAAATCTTCAACCGATTTGTCCTTTTTGTATGTTTTCAGCAGTTAAGTTGACTTTGTTCTCTTTAAAATATAACAACTCTTAATTTTAAAAAAATCGTTTTGTTTTGAGCTGTATTGTGCATACATTTGAATAGGAAACTTATCTGTAGAAGATCGTGCTTACCCAACAAGAGAATACCTGAAAACATCTAATTTGGCAAATTAATCTCTTGAATCAGCTAGTAAAATTAATGTGAAAGAGAAGGCAGAACACTTTTTAAAATGACCTTTGGGGTATCACAACCCAGGAATGAAATATGGGCCATAAGAATATGTTTCTTCGGGGGTGAAAAAGGAGAACTTTGAGTATTTGGAGTTTAGAACTCAGGTTTCTAGAGCAAAGGACTCTGCATTTTCTTCCTAGTGAATACCCTTTAGGGATTGTGGTTCTGAAAGCCAAAATCTAGACCTCAGGACTTTACCTATGTGGCAGTGGAATTACAAAAGTGAGTAGTGCCACCCTCACTAATTTTGGATTTGAAGAACTTAAACATTGTCTTTCATATACCAGTTAGGGGAAAAAAAGGCAATGAGAAAAAACCCGAGAATCTTAAGTTTGTCTTTGTTTAACTTAGCAGATTCACATCTGGCTGAGGACTGGAAGTAATACTGAAGCATTTGTAATTTTATTCTAGTAATCATAAATGCAACCAGAAAGCAATCATGTGGACATAAGTAACTTCTGCCTCAAACCAGAAGCAATAAACCTGCTTCACTATGGGAAAAAAGAGGAAAAAAACCTTTTTTTTTTTTTTTTTTTTTAAAAAAACCTGTTACTCCACCGGTTAAAGTTTTCTTTGACCCAAAACAAAGAACGTAGCCAAAAGTTACTCCATCTGACCCTGTGAGATTGATATTAATCTCCTTGGGTTTGTGTCTACCTGTCCTAGACATGAAGTGGTGAGGTCAGTTTTACCTTTACCAGATGTCAAGGAAAGCTCTTGTAGTCTAGCCAAGTTCTGCACTGTTAGCAGCTTACAGCATTTCCCAGCTGGATATAATTGGCATCCTTTAGCTTGGGAGGCGCTGATTATGAGTTTTGGTTTTCTCTGCTGTCTTCTTCCTGTATTCACCACTCTGACTCTGTATAGAGTTTTTACAAACCACATCACTACCCTTTTTTAGCTCCAAAGATGAATGCCCAGAGTTGAAAGTAAAACTTCCATAACAGAGAGCTTCAAAGCTATCAAAATTAATGAGATTTCTGTATTCTGCATATAAAATTGTTAAAAATGGAAAGAGGTAGATATGAAAATACTTAAGTGATATGTGATACAAGCATCTGGCTATGCTCTTTTCTATTGGTATAAGTCAAAGATCCTACTTTTAAGTTTTAAAATTAGGAAAGAATTGAAGTATTTCCATGCTAGTAGTATTCAGTGAAAGTAGGTGGGCACAATACTCATTTGCTTGAAATTGGGAATGATCAAACAGCTTTTGTGAAGATTGTAGGAAGAAAACTTTTCATTGTTGGAGTAGCAAAGATCTAGGTAATAAGTAGTTATCATTTAGGTGTTAAGAGATTCATGAGCCATGAGAGGGTAGGATATCTTTTTTGCAATGCAAATCAAGAACCCTAGTCAAACATCAAAACTGAAGTCACACTAAATACTCCTTAGGTGATTCTCGTTAGTAGGACAAAGTAGGATTAACATTTCGCAGTCATTTTACATTTTACAAATGTCTTTCTTAAAATTCCATCTTATAAATTATGAGTGTATCTGTTTTGAATATCCCATAATAAACATTATTAGATAGAATCACAATTCATGCTTTTAAAAATTGTTACAGGCATTTGAAAGCAGAGGACTATAGTATTTCTTGTTATGTTATATTTAATTACTCTAGTAGCATGATTGGACTAGGTGGGATCTTGGGACTTTTGTTATGGCATGGAGGACTTTACCAGTTAGTAAAAGTAATGCTTCTATTTTGCTATTTAGGACAGAAGTCATTTATATTGCAATATACTAAGTACCAAAAGTATATTAGCACAGGAAGTAAAGACACTGATATTAGCACTACAAAATATTTTCTCTTTTGAAATACAACTAAATTTTTAGAGAAATGGATCTGAATTCATAACAAGTTCAGGTGCACTGGGTAATACCTAATGAACATCTACTTGGATTCAATCATATAGTAAATACTATTTTATAGCCTGCTTTTTCTTTTTAGCAAACATCTTTCCAAGTTGAATATTCATCTACAACATAATTTTAATTGCTATACAGTGTTACGGTCTGAACATGCCTTCCCACCCCCCAAATTCATATATTGAAACATAATCTACAATGTGGTGGTATTAAGAGGTAGGGTTTTTGGGAGGTGACCAGGTTGGGAGGGCAGAGCCCTTGTGAATGGAATGAGTGCCCTTATAAAAGAGGTCTAAGGGAACATATTTGTCCCTTTACCCTTCTACCATGAGAGGACACATAGCAGGTGCCATCTTTGAGAGACAGGACTTCCCCAGACCGAATCTGCTGGTGCCTTGATCTTGGAATTTCCAGCCTCCACAGCTGTGACCAATAAGTTTCTGTTGTTTGTAAATTACCTGATATAAGGTGTTTTGTTTTAGCAGCCTGAACACACTAAGACATAGAGTATTACGTTATGTTGCTTGGACGAAACAATTTGTAAGATATGTAGGTTGTATCTAATTATTCATTATGATGAGCATAGTCTAACATTGTGAGTACTTTCAGTGTGTCCTGCCTGAGTGCTTCAGATGTATTTTGTTAGATATTCACAGCAACCTGATGAAACAGGTTCTATATCACCCTTATTTTACAATGTGGAAATTAAAAAGTTAGTATTTTCAGTATCTTGGTGACAAGTAACAATGTCAGAATTTTAATATATCAGCTCAGTGACTCCAGATACCATATTCTTAACCACTATGCTTCACTATTTTAAAAAACACTGTAATGAGCATCTTCATAGCTGCCCTTTTATGTACATCCTTTTTTCCCCAGTGTGAATTCTTAGAAGTGGAATGGATGTGCATGCATAGTTTTAAGACACTTGAAATGTATTGATTACCCCCAGAATGTTGCACTAAATTACATCGCCAGCAGTATTTGTGTTTCCAGAACCCTTGTCTATCCTGCCTACCAGTGGAATTAATATTGTAATTAGTTTTTCTAATCTTATAGACAAAAGGATTTTTTTAAACTTTACAATTATATGTTACTTGATACGAAATTTTAGTTTGCATTTCAGAGAACTAGTATCTTATAAAGGGGGTAAAGTTAAATTCATGCTGCTTCTACTTTTGTGGCTTTTTTTCCTTCAGTTCTGAATATATGGCTAAAATGAGCATTATTTAGGATTTTTTTCAGCTGAGGTTTCATTCACTTGATAGCACATATTTTACTTTAGTACTTGGCCCTCTTTGCACCCTCGTATTCTATTAGCTGTATTGATGTTTATAGTGATACTTTTTTTTCTTTATTGAAGTATACTTTACATATAATGCCTTTACTCCATTTTAAGTGTTAATTGTATAGTGATACTTTTATTACGTGGCCCTTGGTACTCTCAAATGCTTTTCTGTATGTCATCATGTCCCCATTCAATAGATGGGGGAATTGAAATTTAGGGAATTTTGATTAACACAATTAGGGCTTTGGTTTTAATAGGCAAGAGTTCTCCAGAGCACCAGATTATTTTTATAAATATTTAGAGATCTTAGGAGAATAAATTCATATTGCTTTAGTGTCATAAGAAATTTCAAAGAAAGTACACTTCCATTGGCTCAGACGATGTGAAAACCACTGTAGGAAACCCCCTTCTCCCTTTCTAAATTGTGGCATCAAGTACAAACTTATGGGGTATCTACCAGGGATCTGAACTTGATGGGAGCTGAGAGTAGAGTTTATGGGTGAAGTGCGTGTATGTGTGAGAGAGAGGGAGGGAGGGCTATAGAGGGTGGGGAGTATCAGAAGGAGGAAGAAAGATGTTAAGAAATAAAGAAGAGAAGGGGTAGTGAATCTTGGGAGGGTACAAGCAACATCTCTCTTGCATTCCATTGCATTCCACAGTTCCTGCCACCAAGTAGGTAGCAAGTAAGCTCTCAGCTATTGAATGAGAGTGGTAGGAAAACAGTCAGAATAATACTCCATGCTTGAGCATCCTAGGATAACTGGATAACTTCAAATTCCAAAAGAGCTCTTCTCAGATCCTTAAAGAAAATATTCTCATTCCTTTGCTTTTTAGCAAATATCTTATATGCCTATGGAATTTATATTCTTTTTACACCGTTTAGCACGGAATGTGAGACACCTGGATTTTAGCACATTTCCTGACATCAATTAATTGTATCATAAGGGCACTTAGCGTCTCTTGATGCTGGTTTCCTCAACAGGAAAAGGAAGATTTTTATGAGGCTAAAGTGAGATGATAAATGGAAAAGACATGGTAAAAACATGATCTGTTAATTTAGAAGGGTGGGGCTAGTGGCAGGAGATCAGGCAAACTGAGTCTGAGCTGGTGGAGCTGAGGGAGCACCAGAAGTTTGGCAAGCACTGCCCTACCCCAGGCAACCCCGGGAGCACAGTGCTTTATTCAGGGCTTTAAACAGAGAGGTGGAGCATCTGTGCTGGTAATGAGTTCCATGTTCTCAAACGAAGTGGTCTTATTCCAGCCTCAGTACAAATAGAAAACATCCATTTGCTGTCTATATTAACTCCATTCTTGATCTTAAAAAATTATTCAGTCAAGTAGAGATATCACCCTCTCTGATTTGGATGTAGAAAATCTCTATATAATTTAGCTTGCAGAGGTGATTTGAATGTTTGCAAAAATGTTTTTTTAAACCCAAAGGAATTGTGATGCCATATTTGAAAATGGAAACCATTGTTACAAACTCAATTTCAAAATATTTACTTCCTGGAACCAGGATGAAGTCTCCAGGGAACCACTACTAGTTATTAGCTCATTTCTTTCAGATGCATTGGAATGAGTCTGCTACTTTGCCAGCATGGTTCTGAACCACAAATTTCATCTTTGGTTGAAATTCCTCCAAGCGAGACCATGTGCAATTTTCCTAGTTCATCATTTATCTTTCATAACACAGCCTGGCACATTTATGACAATGGTAAAAACATGTCTCAGGAGTCTTCAATGGGCAAAGCTGGGCTCACAGGCTCCTGAGCAGAGCCTGACACTTGCAAAAGATCAGTAAAGGAAACAAGGTGAGAGAAGGAACAGGAAAATACTAACAGACATCGATCCAACCCCATCATGGGCTTTCACTCCTGTTAGGATGGATGGAGAGAGTCCGTGGTGCAATTAGTTGAAGGCAGCCAGAGTCTACAGGGAGTTCACGGGCCCTAAGGCATGCACTGAGCTCATGTAGGGCAGGAGACGCAGCGTCAGGGACCAAATAGGGTAGAGGTGCTGAGGTGGTGCCCAGCTGGCACAGGTGCAGGCAGGGCAAAGGCAGGGTTGCAGCCTCTGCATGTCATTCGCCTGCTAGGGTTCTACTCTGAGAGCAGGCTTCTGGCCTGTGTGAAGCATCCGTTTATTCTGATCTGTCATGGACATCTGCGGGAACCGCATGGCTGAAGCCGTTTACAGAGGAAACGAAGACAAGGAGCAGTATCGCAAAACCTTTGAAGTCATGCAGTCTGGAGTCCTGTTTTGCCGCATCCCACTGATGGAACCGTGGCCAAGTTATTGAACTGTTCTGTGCCTCAGTTTTCTCATACATAAATCCCAATGATAACAGCACCTTTCCCAAATGGTTATTGTGGCAATGCAATAAGATAGTGCGTATAAAGTGCTTAGAAAGGTGTTTGGCGCATAACAAACCGTGAATGTTATCTATTATTATTATTTGGTAAACTAACTCTTATACCAAAGATGAAAACAAAATGCCACCAAAGTTTCAGCCAACGATGAAAAATAATGCCACCATCCTTCACAGACTTCCCTTGTCTTTCCCCATTTCTCTTTCCCTGACTAATAATTACTCATCATCCAGGACCAAGCTCAGATATCATCTCCTCCAGGAAGCCTTCCCTGATTGTTCCCCATCCCAGTGTGGGGTAGTTGCCACCTTTGTGTTCCCATCATTTCCTCAAAGGATATCTCTACACTTAACACATTTTATTATAATTTCCTCTCTCAGGTTTGCCTCAAGAATAAACTGTGAGAAATACCAGAATCGGAACTGTTCATCTTTACCATGAGCAGTCTCTTTACCGAGGTTAACCCCTCCATGCCAGCTTGAAGCCTGCTCCTGGGGCGAGCCTTTCCCCCACTGGCTCCTCAGCCAAGGTCTCTGCCTGGGATGGACCTGTTTCTTGTTCTCTTCAACTAAGCAAAACAGGCAGTTGGGCCATTATCGAGTACTTCAGGCAAGAGAAGCAGCCAAACACGTTTTTATCTGAGTTACTCAAATTGGCTGACTCCCCAGCCTGTAGTTATTGGGTAATTGCTCAATCTTCCATTTGGCTTTTGCTGTGCAAATGTGGCCACAGAGTCTTTTCGCTTCTCTGCAGCAGCTCCTCCCATTTTTCTATCTAACACAGCTTAAAATGTAAAATTGCTTTTCACCATGCCCACGGTAGCTGTTCCAGGTCATCCTTGCTTCATGGGTCTTCAAAGTGGGCTGGGATGTTTGGATAGAGGTTTGGGAATAGTTTTCTGTGTGTGTTCTGGGTAACCTGCTGTCAACTCCTCTTTTTTGGTATGAAGAGGACATACAGTCTACATACAGACACACACAACTCAGTCGTAAGTTTTACACGCTGGGAACTTTTTACATTTTGGCCTCAGGTACAGGAAATCTGAAATCTCTTTTTCAGTAACCTGGGACCACGGCTCACTGTAGTTAGTGAAAAGATCACAGGGTTTGGTTTCAGGTAGTTACAGCCTTGTTCCAATTCCACCGGCCCCCACCCTGGCCTCTTACTGCCTATGTGACCTTGGGCATATCACTTACCAATTCATCACACACTGCTTATTTTACCCTTGAAATAGCTCTAGAATCCACTCACTTCCCATGTCTTTACCAATAAGACCTAGGGCAAGCCACCGTCTCTCATCTGGACTATTAAAATAGCAACACAAATATTTTCCTGGCTTCTGCTGCTTTTCCTCCAAAATATGTTCACACAGATGTGCTTAAAATCTAAGTTAGAGCTTCTCTACTGAAAGCACCTGCCGGTAGCTTCCCTTCATATTCAGAAAAAAATGCAACACGCTACATGGCCTTGCAGGGCACTTACCGTGGGGTGGCGACCTCACCCCAACCCCTGACTCTCTGACCTCATCTCCTACCTTCTCCCCTACTCACTCACTCCCTTGCTCACTGGCTCCCAGCCACTCTGGCTTCCTGGGCTACACGCAAGTGGGCAGGATAAAATAGTGTTTTTGAGATTTGGAATGAGACAGATTGGCTCTGCCATTTTCTGGCTGTGTGACCTTGTTGCTTAATCTCACTGAGCTTGTTTCCTTTTCTATAAATAAACACACCACTACCTACTTTGCAGGGTTACCCTGAGGATTAAATGAGATAGCAAATACATAGCCGTGAGCACGGTATCTGGTGTGTTGCCAACCCTATGGCAAGACGTGGTGGCTATGGGAGTGAGGAGTGGGCAAGGTGGAGGTGGAGGGCAGTGGGTGCTCCCGAGTAGACAAGCAGCACTGGCTCCTTCCCTAACACGGGATAACCCTCTCCCTCACAAACACAGCTCCAATTTCAAGCCCAATTTCTGCTGAAGTTCAACCCAATCCCTTTCTTTTGATGTTCTTAGTAGAAATATTTGAACTCCTATCCCTGAGCCATCTCGAGGCTCTGTCGATTTTCCCTGCACGCTACTCTCCTGGCCCACAACCCAATCGCTCTGGTATAAAGGAGGCCAATCCCTCGAAGAATTTATTCCTCTGCAGCCTGACTGATCTTGACTGCCTTCCATGGCCTCTCTCCAAGTCCTCCATATCACTGCTCAGCTGTGGGGCCCGTTTAGTAAAGGCTCCACGAATGGCGAAGGAGAACTCCCAGTCTTTGCCAGTGAAATTGGCTCAATTTTCAGGCTTCATGGTACTTCCCTGGTTTCACTGTTGGATGAGCCCTCTGGTAGCCTGACAGCTCTGCCAACTCCATTTTTGCTTTTTCAGCAGATAACCCTGGGCTGAATTGCCAAAGAAATGGCCAGTGTTAGCTGTTTTGATTCTCACCTTTGTGCTAACATGTATCTGCACTAGCCCGGTATGTCATGCATGCCTGCTCAGTACTTTCTCTGCTCAGCTGAAATCTCAAGACTTCAGCGCTCCTGGGTTAAGACTTCTTTTGGACTATCAAGTACAAGAATGAGTGGATTTTAGACCAGATACTTTCTATGGTAGTTGGGGTTTTTTCAAGCTAAATAAGAAATATAAAATTCAGTTTGATGTCCCAGGGAATTGAGTAAGTGCCACCCCTTAGGCCTAAATAATAATGCAAAATTACTCAGTTGGCCAGCAAGTCAAGTGAAAAATCAAAAAACAAGCTCCCCTATGAAATACCTTGACTGGTTTTTTAAAATTCCCCAAACTGACCAGATTGTCTAATTGTTCAGAAGATCCATGGACCTCTGGACTTAGGAACTGCAGGGAGTGTCTAAGAATCACTGAAACATGAGCTATTTCTTTATAAACCCATGACTAAAAAGGGTAATAAGTCTTACATAGTGCTCTAATTCATTCGCTCTCAAATTTTAAGGTACTCAAGAGTCATCTGGAGATTGGGCAGACATTAGATATAGTGATTCTTAGAGCTTCTGATTTGTCACATCTGGGATGGGGACAAGAAATCTGTCTCTCTTAAGCCCTCTGGAGGAATTCTGCGGCCAATGGTCAAAGATCACACTTTGAGAAACCCTGGGATGGTAGGAGGGAGTTTTAAATAGCAGCTTTGTGATGAATGATTGTGCCTCTTCGGGTGCTAATTCATACTGTGTTTGCCCTCATTAATCTACTGTTTATTTGTCCAGGGTCTGCTGTGAGCTGGGGGCTTAAAGTACACTACTACATTGACTCCTCACAACACTGCCACAGGGTACGTTATTATCGTTCCCACTTCATGGATGATACAGTTGAGGCTCAGGGTGGCCAAATAGCTTTCCTAGTGGGCTGGGATTTAAACCCAGGTCTTTGATTTTTTTTTTTCACTGTATATGTTACAGTGAAGTTTGAGAAAGAGGGAAGCAGGTGGCCTGCGAGTAAGCCAACTACGGCACACTCAGAGCTTAACCAGCCCTGGGGGTTCAAAATATTATAACAAATAACTGGATCTATTTTGTTTATACCAAAACTCTTTCTGCTGATTTTTTTTTAATTCCATGAAATCTTTGACCAAAATGCTATTTGGCATTACACAGTTGCCAAAATGTGAGTCAGTCATTTGCATGAGTGAACTTGGTACCCAACATCCACATATTTTCAAATATTCAGACATTTTGGCTAGTCACAGAGACATTGACTTGAGCCTAGTTTTCTAATTTTCAGGTAGGAAATCTGAGTCACTGAGTGACCAAGAGGTGGGGCCAACTCTTTTTTTTTTTTTTTGGTAAATTTTTTTCTACCTGCTGTGCCACCCTGCTTGGATGCAACTACTTCATCCAAAATCAGAAGGACACAGTATGCTTGTTGTTGGAGGTCGTTCTCATATGAGAGTCCCCTTCCCAAAGAGGCTGACAGCTGGGGATACAGGTAATCAGTGCTAACAGATGTGTCCTCTGTCTCAAGAGATGATTGCCCAAGCCGGAGCCATAACACGAGTGCTGCTGAACTGTGCTCTGCTGTTAAGATGGTGAACCTGGTGTGAGCAGGAAGGCAGCACCAGGGAAGAATCCTATCTCAGATTTCAGATGATGCCTTAAGAGGTTTCTCTGGCGGAGAGAGAAGGATCATGGTGAGTCTGAGGCTTTGCTGATGGACAGAATAGAATGGCTCAGCTCCTATACTGAATGCTGAGCCACATCTTGGCAAAATGATTATTGTTTGTGTAGGGCAAGAAATCCTGGCCTGGAAACTTCAGGGATGCTCTGGTATAATAATAGCAAAGAGATTTGCACAGCAGCTGTTTGTCTCATTCCTGGCTCTTGCCAAAACTTCCCCCTTCTTTCATCCCTTGAAGCACAAAAATTCGTCTCTTACAATAATACTTTAATTCCATTTTAATATCCTTATTCAGCAAATGAAGTTTTACAACCTAGTTTCATGACCTTGTAACAGTGGTCCCCAGCCTTTTTGGCACCAGGGACCATTTTCATGGAAGACAATTTTTCCATGGACCTGGGAGGAGGGGGATGGTTTCTAGATAATTCAAATGCATTACATTTATTGTGAATTTTATTTCTATTATTATTACATTGTAATATATAATGAAATAACTATACAACTCACCATAGGTTGGGGGACCCCTGCTTATAACACACAAACTACTGCATATCACAACTGTTTGGACTGCTTTTTGGACATACGTATGGCCATTACACTAGTCCTGAGATCCTCAGTCACACTTAAGTATAATTCATGAATTATTTTGCCTTTGTGAGCCTGGGCCTAATAACTATTGCACAAATAGGAGATTTCAAAAAAGAAAAGGGACAATTTGATTGCAGCCACTGTTGAACTTGTCCATCCAAACTCTTTTGAAGCTTCCTTTGACAAAACATAACTTCTAGCCTTGGTGAAATGAGGAGAGACTGGCTGAATAAAGAAGGTTATATCTCTGCCAGTGTAAGATTTTCCCCCAACCTTATGTGCTTCATTGTATTTTCCATAACTCCCGCGTATGAAATTCACATCATTTCCCTTACCAGGGTGTTCCGAAGTTCAGCAGGAATTTGTTTGGGACATATTTTCCTGAGCATCTGCCTGAATGCTCCTGCCTTGAATATTTTTTAATCTCTCTTCCTTTAGTCATGCTCATAGACTCAGTGCCTTGCAGAATACTGGAACAATCTTTAGAGATCATCTCGTTCAATGCCCTCATTTTATTCTCTGAGTCCAAATTCCCCTCCCTTCCAGCTTCTCCTTAGAAATAGAAAGAAAAATAATTGAGTTTGGGCCCCCTGCCTGAATCTCCTAGGAACCCTGGGCTCTGCTAAATGATTTGTTTGCCAGTGGAGTCTCTTTTCGGCATGACTGGGCTGCTCCCAAGTCTTCATGACACTACCTGCTTGTACCTTAAAATAACTCTCAGCTGGAACTCCTCAGTCGGACTCTGAACTCTGGCATTCTGTTTCTTTTCAGCTCAGTCTCTTTCTTCTGGAGAAAGGGCTCCGTCATTAAGTGCTGATGGTGAGGTGCTCAGCCTGTTCTGGGAGTCTTTCGGCAGCCCCCATTTCCACTGAAGAAGGCAAGATCTCTAAGAAAAAAAACCCGAGGCAATATGAATATGGACACCTGACATTTAGTGAACACTTAGTACGTGCCAGGCACTGTGCCAAGTGCTTACACCTGTCAAGGTCCTTTAACCCTCCCTGCCCCCCATGAATTAGTTATTACCATCTCGATTTCACATTTGAGGAAAATGAAACATAGGTCACAAAGCTTGTAAGTGGCAGAGCCAGTATTTAAATCTAGGCAGTTTAGTTCCAGAATATATACTCTTAATCTTTATGCTATCTTATCTCCAAAAATCTAGGATATAAGCAAGAAATCATGTTAATTTACCAATTTAGGGAATCAAAAAGGGACCTGATCTTTTAAATATTCTAGCGACATAACTCTGAGACCTCCTCCTATTGACAAGTGTGTCCTTCTTCCTTTCTGTCATGGTAGCTATAGACATACACAATTCAAAACAATACTACCAGATAGGTATATAGTAGATGAGAAAACTGAAATATAGAAAATTTCAGCAACTCTCCTAAGGTCCCCCGGTGAGGAAGTGGCTGACCTGAACAGGGTTATCTTAAATCGTCATTGGAAACCCTGCTGACTTGCTGCACTGGCAGTTCTGACTCTAGGGTCAGGGTAAAACTGCCTAGACTGGTGTCTTGCTCAGAGTAGGCAAATGAGTAAGTGAATCAATAGTCAAGATGAGTCTACCAGGTAAGCAGCCTTTTTTTTTTTTCGGCAGCATAACCCTCTCCCAATGAGATCTTACATTAAAACTATACAGATAAAAATCAAAGCTGAGCTGCTTCGGTTGACAGGACAATGTACAAGCCAGAGCACCACTTGAGGCTCGCCTTCTGTTCCCACCTACAGTCCCCAAAGCACTGCCGTAAAATTGCAAAACTTGGCCACAGCAAAGTTTGAAAGCTACCAAATGAGTCTAGCTCCCAACTCATCATGTAAATGTTAATAGTATACTGTTTATCTAAAAAGCCCTCTCTTGGGTAATAGGGCGTTAACGTGGAACTTTTCTTTCTTCAGATTCTGTTGACAATAGATGCCACATTCCAAAATGAATCGTGAGACAGACCACTGTGGCTGAGAAGTTGCTGCCAGACTTGTCTGCCACACATAGGGTATACAAGGCTCAACTTGTTGGAGATTGGAAAGGATCTTGTGGGGAAAGTGTTGGAGGGTCCCTCCCTTCCCATCCTCTCATTTCAAAGAAAGGCTCCAGGGGGTCCATGTGGAGAGTTAGGCACTTGCTTGCGAGTTGGCAGGCACAGCGCATCAAGAGACAACAAGGAGAGAAAGATTTGGCTAGCTACTTTGCCAGTGTAGCGGAGAAGAGATGCTGCTGTCATGGGAAGGGTCTGCGCTTCCAGACTGTGTGTAAAAGCTCGCCAGGGTGGGGGTTGTCTTAGGTCTTATTCCGTGAGGCCACCCAAAGGGTAGTAAACCCTAGCATAAGAGAAGCTGGAGGAAGGTTTGTAGGGACAGAGGGGAAAGGAGCAACAGTTAGACTAGATGGCATTCATCCAGGTCAGGGAAACTGCAGACAGGAGACCACTAGGATCGGGGAAGGACCGGTGAGGAAGACACAAAGGAGTCAGCTTAAACATGTGCTGGACCAAAGGAGCGTGAAGCCGTTGTAACAGGGCGGCCACTACAGCTTCCTTGTGCCCCTCGTCTCTCCATCCTTTGCTTGCTTCTACCTGGAAGGGTCAGGCATCACAGTGAGCAAATTGTGGAAGGAGAAAAAGCATGAGGCAGAGAAATAGAGAAGTGTCATGCCTCCCTGACACCCCTGTCATTTCTGATTACTGGGTTGAGGCTGTGTTTTTTACTTTCAGTGGCTGTAAAACTTTCTTTTGCCTAAAAGAGAGCAGAAAAAACATGGGCTTACCCATTTTTCTTTGTTTGTTTTTTTGTTTTTTGAGGGCAGGGAAAGGTCGCACGCCATGAGCAGGTTTAAAGAGAAGGTGTGAGTCAAAAGACAACTTAAGTTTATATTTATACCCTCACATTTCACTTTATCCAACATACTGGTTTTACTTATGCTCAGATAAAATATACACTTTGTAACTTCTGCCTATGGATTCTTAGTCCAGCCTTCTGGAACTCACAGACCAAGATGTTTCATGACAGCACTTGAAACATTTGAGGAAAACTTATCCTGTTTCCCCTGAACTACTTTTCTCCATGCTGGTTTTTCATGGGCCATGGCTTCAAGATTCCCTCTCTCTTGGGCTCCTCCTCTGCCTCTCATCCACATGGAGCCTGTGCCTGGGTCCAGTGCTCCACATGGAGAGGCACTGTTCTTCTTTGATGACTGTGGGGAGAGTTCCTTGGAAACTCATAGGCGAGTTCCTTGTTCTTCATTGGAAAGTTAGCCTACATGAAATGACTGAGCTCTAAGCACATGAGGTCTTCTGAGCTTTGCTTTCTCTTTCTTCCGCCATCAAGCTCAGATCCCAAGGACCTCTGTTATGAAAAGGTCTGCTAAGATCTGGGCACCAGGGACTGTGCCTACAGCTTTGAGCTTTCAACCCCACTATCAGACTGTTTCACCAATCCCTCTCTCAACACACTCTCTGCATACTGCCTGCTTTAACCATCTTCTGAACCTTTCTTTCTTCCCTCAAAGAGGATTTTGTTTTCCTCTTTACTTATTTTGCATTGACTTTGGCATGTATCAGCTCTAACCATTCTTGACATCTTAGCCTGTTCTTTAGAACCCTCCTATGTTTCAACAGGAACTACCCCCTAGAAATGGTATCAGATAGCATCTGCCATTGTAGACAGCCCTATTGCTATTTCCTGAGATATATTTATGGGAAACAGCTGGCTTCTGCCTGCACCATCTGACAGATAAACAGCATTATCAAAACATAAGCGGGCTGCTTCTTTCTTGGGATAAAGGAAAATAAGACACCAGCGAGTAAACAGAAAATTATGATCCTTTCTTTCCCCCTGTTTTCTTGGATTTAATCAAACCATTTTCAAAAGAGAAAGTTTGCCATCAAAATTTATATGCAAGTTACTAGATCAGCCAAGCAAACCATTAATTTGTAAAATATCATCATAAATATAACTCAAGCCTTAAAAAAAAAGGAACCAGTAGCCCATTCTCTTGATTTCCATACAAGTAGCACATGCAGCTGGAGTGTACAGCATATTTATGGATAGGGTAGAAAAAGGCAATTTTCAGCATTATCCCCCAGTAACTGAAACAAGAAAACTCAAGAAATAAAAGCATTCATGTATTTTCTAACTATGTTGAAGTCATATCTAATAGCCCTTTTACTGAAACTAAAATCTTTTATAGTAATGTCAAATGTTAGTGATATCATAAAATTATAATGGAAAACATTAACTGATTTTATTAAAATGCATTCTATCAGTTGCAAAAACGGCACCCTCTCTAAAATTGATAATATTTATCATTGTCTTCTCTCTCAACGTACTGTAATCCCTATGAGGGCAAAGACAGGCCAGCTTTGTTCATTATTGAGTTTCTAGCACCTTGCTGTGCCTAAGTAACACTAGTAATGGAATGAATATTAATATCAACTATTTAATCAACTGTTCAATGATATTTATTTATTCATTCTTTATTCATTAACAAGTGGGTTCTTTGCTAATGCCTCTATCAAAATACGCATGAATAAAATATGGCCCTTTCTTCAAGTTGTTCACAGACCAAGGAGGAGGACGAACTTATATAAGTAGATGATTGTGACAAAAAACATTCAATGCTCCAGGAGATATTTGGCTGAACACAGATGAAAGAATAGCTAACTCCACTGTGGGGAAACAAAATTTTTTAGGGAAAGATTACTTTTAGCTAGGTCTTGAAGAGTGAGAGACCAAAGAAATGATGGAGTGTAGGAAGACTCTATAATAAATAAATCTTAGAAAAAAATCTTTTTTCTTTAGAACTTAAAGGTCAAAACTATCTAAACATTGAATTTTTTTGGCTTTTGTTTTGCCATTCAAAATCATGCAGATTATTGTCCATTAATCAAAATTTCTTTTCCCTATCTATTTTTGGTTTTGAAGACAAAGCAACAGACAAATCGTTCCACTTAGTCACATTTTCATGTGATGATGATGATTACTTCCTCCCAAATCTGGAATTTGTGATTTGAAGTGATAGTCAAGCTTGACATTTGTGTCTCTCTGCTTATTTTGTTTTTACAACATTGTTTTCTACATTATGAGATGTAAATACCATTTCTCAACCAGATATCATTTATCTTGCCCTAAATAAATAACTGCTAAAACAAAGTAATACAATCAAGATTCTTTAAAACAAACCATCAAAACATCACTCATACTAGACCAAAGAGAAAAAAAAGAAATTTAATGATACACGTGGTAGAATCAATTGTATTAGACCATGAAAATGTTGATCTTGTCTATTTATATCTGTGTATTCAAGAACTGGAAGTTTTCTTAGAAATAAACAAAACATTACAATGTTTAAAATGTCTTAATGAATAACATAATCCTCTTTGGGGGAAAAAAGCAACCACGGCTAGTGCTAATAATAGTTCTATTATGTTATGTGAGGTATTAGCATGTTTACGTAATATTTTGTTCAAAGAGTCAGAGTTTAAAAAACAAAGCACTGATTATGACGCTGATTACATGACACTATACATTTGTTAAAATTCATAGGATTGTACATTTAAAAGGTCAATTTTATTGTATGTCAACATGAAAGTAAAATTTTAAAAAAGAAAGGAGATGAGAGAGAGAAGTAGAAGAAAATAGACTTTGAGTTTTGTCATTTGGAAAATATTAAACTTTGGGTTCTTCCCCTGACACTGCTCTGGATTCTTTTCCAAAAGATGAACACTTGGTACATTTTAAGCAGAAAAATTAAAATCGATCACCCACACAGCCAGGCCAAGAAGGAAGAACAGAAAACTTGGGATTTGACAAGAAGGAAAGGGATCCAAGACAGGAAATTGCCTTGGTCAGACGTGTGGAAAATCAAGGCAACCCACAAGGCCATTAATGAAGGTCCCCCTAAGACGGCCTTGCTTCTGCACCCCGCCCGCGGCCCCTGCTATCTCCAGCTGGGAGGATTTATTTCAGAGGAGCGGTGCCAGTGCTTTCCAAGGGAAACACGGTTGGAGCACGTTTTACCAAGCAATGCTACAAAGGAGGCACAGGTGGCATGCTGGAAGCTCTTCCTCAGGACAGCGAGAGGGAGCCAGCCACAGCCAGTGCCCTTGATCCCAGGCTAAGGAAACTCAACTCCACTGAACAGAAATCTCAGCTCCCAAGCCAAAAAAGAGAAAACACAGTTAAGAAGGCTTTATCCTTCAAAAACAATAGAAGTTGTGTCTTTTTCTGTCTCCTGTTACCAAAACATGTTGGGAGGCAAGGTTTTGTTAAGAAGATGGTCGTTAGAAATATTCTAAAGATAATGGGACTGAGAAGTGTTAAAAAGGTATGGAGGTAGATTACTATCATTGGATAGAAGCCAGCATTAGATCAAAACTGCACAAGGATTAGCTAAAGAGGATATAGACTAATGAATAACCATAAACTGCCCCAAGCCAAGCATGTCTGTTAGTGCAACAGTCTATGCAGGATTATAGTTTTACATGAAAAGGAAGAAAAATAGGTATAAACAATCTTCCCAAAAGACAATTAAAAATTGTGGCATATTTGAATCCTAGCTCCACCACTTATGAGCCATGTGACATTGGGTAGGTTATTTATTTGGGCATTAGTTTCTCCATCTGTAAAATGGGGGAGAATATTAGTACCTACTATTTCATATAGTTGTTTTAAGTGAGTTAAATACATAAGGCATTTGGAATAGTGAGTGCTGCATAGTAACTGGTATATAAATGTTAATTAATATCATTGTCATATAATAAGCATTCCAAATTAGAGTTGGTTTTTGTATGCCAATACCAAGTATATTCTGAAATAACTCTGAAACTTGACCAAGGTCTGTGCACCATGCAAAGAACTTATTTATAAAATTCCTCACGTTTTCGTGCTGAGCCATTTGCTAAGACTTCCACTGATTCTTTCTGGATTTCTAGCCATGTTTTTCTTGACCCCAACTCCAGTATTCCTGGTTCCCAAGGCCTGTATTATTAGAAGAACAGTGAAATGAAATAAGCCCTGTGTGGGTAGCCAGGCAACTTAGAATGTCGTTATTTCTCTATTGATTCACCTGTCAAAGTCACCCCCTCTTCCTGGACTTCCTCCTGCCTCCCCAGGAGCCTCACCTGCCTCCCCAGCCTCTGTTGCATTAGCTCTCCACATCTCTCTCTGTCTCCTTTCTGCCATCTTTGAGCAACTACCTGTGTTCAGACTCTCCTCAGCTCTCCTTTGACCGATGTTAACTCTTAATGTCCACCAGGATCACCGAGGAGTCCTGTTCAGCTGCAGACTGATTCTGTGGGTCTGGGATAGCTAGAAGCTCCACATTTCTAATAAGCTCTCAGGTGATGCAAAAGCTACTGATCCCCTGTCACCCTTTGAGGAGCAAGAAACATTCTGAGCTCTCTTCTAAAGAGCCCAGAATCCAGATGTTTTTCTTTTTAATCCAATTTTCAGATTAGTATTCCTAAACTTTGCTTCCGTTCTTTGCTGCTAAAATATTATGGTTTGCATAATTCAGTAGAAAATAAAATCTCTTCACAATATAACTCCAAACTGTTTCTGCCTTAACTCTTCTCAATCCCTAGCCTACATTAATCTAATTTACCTGACCAGCCTACATTTACTCTAACTAGTTGCTTTCAAGATGCATTTTTCACTTTGTGTCTTCATGCCTTGCTTGGACTCTGTTCCTTGCTTGAAAGGCCATCTTTCCCCTTTTTATTTCTGTTATGCAAAATCTTACAACTCCCTTAAATACCTGACATAAATGCCAATTATTTCACAAAACATTTCTATTTCCTTGAATTCATTCTCTCCTTTAAATATTCACGGTGCTCTGTTTACATTAGGATGACTCTCACTCTGCTTTGTATTTTATATTTATACATCTGCCACCCTTCCATCAGACCAAGGGCTCCTTGAGGGGATGCTTCAAAGCAGGAAAGAATAGTTTAGGACAAACGAACAGAAGCACTCCTCCACTAATTATACTCATACAGGCTGAAAATATAACACAAATTCAAAAAGGCTTAGAGCTTCAAACAGCATCAAACTACTACCTGTTATTGATGGTGACAGGACTTTTGGGACATACCACCCACTTTTTATTCATTTACCCTATATTTACTGAGTGCTGCCTCTGTGTAAGACCCCATGCTGAGGGCTGTGGCAGGACCCAAAGAATAAGGCCAGCATCCTGAAGGTCCTCGCCATCTGGTTGGGGAGATGGCAGGGGAGCCACTGAGGGCTTCCACCACCAGTCGCCTGGGCTCCTGCCTGGGGCAGAGTCCTGGCCCAGAGGGGCCGTGAGTCTGGTCTGTGACACAATTGTTACGTTCTGAAAGCTTATGGCTCTGGGGATAACATACTTATTAAACAAACACCGTGAGGCTTTGTCTAGAAATGTGCTTTCAATGTAATTCCCAGTCTCTGCATTTGATAGCCTCCCTGTCCAACATTTATAGCCACCACCTGTGCTTTCATTATTCACTCTAGTGTCTACCCCTGAGGCTGACACAATTTTAAAGTGCTTCAAAGGAAAACAGGGGTTTTCTCTCACGGACTTAAGCTCCCCATTCACTCACAAATGACTCTCTTAGGAATTCAGGCTCTTGGATACATTCACTGCATGTGTGAGGAGGAAGATCCTTGGCTTCTAGGGTCAGAAAGTGTTGACGTGGCATCCTTAAAGCTTGCTGATGAGGCTAAGTGCAGACTAGTCAGTTCTTCTACCTCTCCTGAGAAATTTCTCCTGAGAAATTAGATTGTGAAAAAAGCTAAAATATGTGATTCCCCAATGTTCTTCTTTGTAATCTGAAAATTATAGAATTTTAGATCTTGAAAGAGGTTTAGAGATTGCCCAGTCCATCCCTTTGTGTTTTCCTCAGTGAGGAAACTGTGAGCCATGATCACATAGTTGCTTAGTGGCAGAGCAAAGCTTTAAACATACGTCTTCTGAGTCTAAGGCTAAGTGGCTCAGTAAAAAATGTATATCTCCATCTCTCTCTCTCTTCTCTGCAATGTGTCAGGTACTGTGTGTTTGGTGCTTTAGTTGCCTTATCACATTAAATTTTCACAACATTACTCCAATTCCAAGAGGCAGGTGTCATCCCAATTTTATAGGTGAGAAATCTGAGTCTGAGAGAGGTGACTTGTCTAAGAGTGTGTAGCAAGTGTGTGGATTATGCATCATGCCTCTGATCCCTTTCTCAAGGGAAGACTTTACCAGGTGGCCAACAGCAAGGGGTCCTGCCAGTTGGTGGTATGAGAGGGAGAAAAGGAAACAGTACTTATCCTTATCTTTATCCTTAGTGATAAGGATATCCTTATTCTACCTTTCAGGTTACCAACTCTTTCTCTGTTCTTGTCTCTGAGTCTTATTGCTCAGTCATTGTGGACTCCACACCAAGAAGCATCCCCAGTCCTCATGCCTCCTGGCTCATACCCTCTCTCTCTGAGATGGTATCCACCCTTGGGGCTCCCACTGTCCTCCAGCCTAAACATTTGCTATGCTATGCTTCAAGCCCCAACCTATCTCCCCAGCTTCAGTCACTCATCAGCAGTAGTTTGCTGTGCCTGCCCCAGCAGCACAGCTCACGGTTAAAAATATGGGACTCATCTCTGTCTCTCTCACTACCGCTCTTTGTAATTCCCATTTTCTTCCTCTCTTTAATGTCTTTCTTTCTTTCTTCAATAGCCTATACCTACTTTCAATATCCTCCCGAAGACAACTCAAGTCTGTTCTACCACTTCCGTGGAGTCTTCCTTCATCTCATTTACTTATTATAGAAGCATTTAATGAGTACCTACTGTATGACAGAGTAGAAAACAAGACAGACACAGTCAGTGCCCTCATGGGACTTACAGTCTAGTGGGAGCTGTAAACAAGTAACTGAGCACTTGTAATGACTGCCGCGAAGGGAAAGCAATGGGCAGGGAGAACTTCGTGTGCTTTTAAGTCTCCTACATTGCCTTCCACCCAGAAGGAGTTTAATAACTATCAAATTGAATTTTTTTCAACCTAATGCTGGATCTGTTGACGTACATTTGCATCTGGTTCCTGTGAGTACCACTGACAGTACTCTGGGGCCTTTGCTGCCTGAGATGCTTCATAGGTGACTGATAATCAAGTGGCCAGTCCTAGGTGGGAAAAGTTCTTAGAGACGCTCTGCATGGATGTACGCACAGCCTGGATCAAGCACCAAGCAGCTGCTTCTTTGGGAGCTGACTGGGTGGTACTGGCAGGAATTCCATTTCCCTGGAGCTTGAAAGAAATACACATGGCGCTCTTTAATGTGAATCCAGCTAAAAGCTGGCTGGGGAACAAATGACGGCCAGATAGCTTGCACTGCCATAGCTGTGTGTCTTTCCTTTGAAGATTGTGTCAGTAGAGCTCTTCCCTCCAAACACTCCACGTTAGAAACCTAATGAGTGCATTCAGTGGTTTGGGGGTGTATAGGAAAGCATAATAGGAAACATTTTAGATCAGCTCTTACTTCCGTTCTTAATACTGAGGTAATTTTGGTATGTGGCTCGGCTTCTTATTAAGAGACGGAAAGTGATTGTTTTTAGTATTTCTGAGATAGCAGCAATAGATGAGAGTTACTCATGTACTTTATGCTGGTCACACACACACCAAATCCACGTTCGTAACACGCACATTTGCACATCTTTGCACATGTACGTACAGGCACACACACCGCAGGCATAGTCCTCTAAGGCAATCAAGGCTCATCAAGGGTCCTCTCTACGTGCAATTTATTTTCTGCTTTTAAGTTCCATCAAGGACCATTTGAGAGTGACTATTTCATAATGGCTCACACTTGATAAAACCAGTTCAAGAGCAATTTATATGCCCAAGACTAACATATGAAAAAATAAAAACAAGGACAGAAAATTGTGTGAGGAGCAAATCAAAATTAATTTGAAAAGAAGTTTCTAATAGCAGAAATTAAACAATTTGTTTTTTTAAAAAGGTTAAATTTTAAAATTTGTGAAATAATTTAATTTAAAAATAATACATTAGGAAAACATGGAAACATTATTTCTTAACATTTAGCATATTTTCTATCAGATTTTTTGTTCCTTTATCTTATGTTTACATTTTGTATGAGCTGGAAAAATATTTTGTGCTCAGATATTCTCTACTTCTTCTTATCACATAACTGTTAAAATTAGTATTCTAAAAAATACCCTAATGCTCCAAGAAACTATATGAAAAGAGAATATAATTGTACAGTTTCAAAAATCTGATTTTTCTCCTTTGATTTGGTAAAAATCAAATTTTTAAATTTTATTTCTCTTGACCCCATCATCCAAAAACACAGTAATATTTTGGGTTTCATGTTATAGATTGCAAATGATTTTCCTATTTATCAGTTTACATGATAAGTTGAAATAAATACTATAGTTACTTAAATGACATGGCATAAAATGATTTCTAGCCACTCCTTTTCTCTCTCTTTTATAGCCACTGAAAGCTACTTTAGGATCCACCGAAAGAAAAGGAATATTGCTTTTAAGCATGATTTCTTCTCTGCTGATTTTATTTAAGACTGGTAAGACCATTTTGTTCTGCCTCAGAAAAGCAGGAGCCCCACCTATGAGGCCAGAAATAGTCAATCCTCAAGACAGACTTGAAGTCTGTAGTCAGTCAGAGGCTTCCTGCCTAGCAACATCACGTGAGGAAGCAGAATGGAAGAAGTCTTTCCACCGACCTACACAAACTCACAGAGCAGGGTCTGCAGAGGAAAACCACCACCAGACATATAAAGTGTGGATCTGTGGTCTCAGGTCCGAAGGCTACATTCATCTAGTTATGTAACATTAAATTTAAATGTTATTCAGTTTCCAGCATTATTTAGAGAACAAGTAAGGGTGAGGGACTGTAGAAACGCCATCTAATTTGGCAACATCTCAAATCTGGCTTATTGCCAATATTTATAAGAGGAAGATCACAGTGAGGAAGCATGAGTCAAGAGAGCTGAACTCTCGGTGCAATTCCTTTTGGATACTTAAAAAGGGTCCGTCATCAGTGACCCAAGAATTCAAGCTATGTTAAGGATGTCTCATGTGAGATTTGGAATGAAGATCCAGTGCAGGAGAGAGTCACCCACATCTTTCTCACTGACACTGGCCTGGGTGCAAAGGTGGTAGTGGGAGGAGGTTCCCACTAATGTGATGCCCTTCATTTGGGGCTTCTCACAGAGCCCCAAATAAGCTGCCCTCTGGGAGAGGAAGCGGGTGGTAAAGCCAAATCATCCAGGGTACTGAAAGTCCTCAGTCAAGAGAACATCACCATTAAAGACTACCCGGCATTGTGTGTCTCTGTATAGGTCCTCGATAATGAGTATGATGCTCATGCTCTCATGTCATCATCCCAGCAGCTCTGGGAGGAGGGGGCTAGCTCCAATTTTCAGATAAGAAAGCCTCTGAGCACTTAAACACTTTGCTCATGGTCACAGAGTAACTGGGTGACTTTGGAATTGGAGCTCACCCTGTCTGGTTCTAAAGCCTGTGCTAATAGCACCTATGCTCCACTGCTGGGCTCTGTCATTTGCCTTTCCAGATGCCCTAGAGTTGTTCAGAACTCACACTAGGGAGCTACCCCTCCACAGCACAACCCAAGCTGCTGGTTGAAGTCTTCATTTTCATTCTTCTTTTTCCTCTCCCACCTCCATTTCCTCCCAAAGAATTTATTGAAGTTTCCGCTTTTTATAGGTAAGGGAAAATGAGATTAAAAAAGAGACAGAGTTGGAATGAAGGAAACAAGAGAAAAAGTCTGAAAGAGAATCCACCCTAGTGTTCAGAGATAAAAAGAGAAATATACCAGCTCACCATCACAGCAAAGCTTTGGCTAACATGCAAGAGCTCTGTGAAAGAGGCAGATGGTTTTTAATCCCTTAGTCATAAATCATATTGGGACATCATTCTTTTATGTTTATTTGTTTGGGATAAATACATTTATGTGATTAGTTTCATTGTAACACAGTTGCCTTCAATTCTGTTTACCAGAGGATGGAATATATATAATTTTTTTTTCTAGAGACAGGGTCTTGCTATGTTGCTCAGGCTGGCCTCAAACTCCTGGGCTCAAGTGATACTTCTGCTGCATCTCCCCCACCCCCACCACCAATAGCTGGGATTACAGCTGTGTGCTACCATGCCTGGCTGTAAAAATATTTTTATTTGTTCACTTACTGTCTTCTGATTTGCTATGGAGTTTTTTTTCCAATAAATTTATTGATTGCATTCAGAAGTTACCCCCCTACCTGTAACATTGCCCTCTTGGATCCCATTAGAGACTTCTTTGTATGTCCCTGCATTTTCTGTTCTCTCCTTGGATACCAACGCTTTTCTCAATGTCTTACCTTATTTTCTCCTTTCTCTGCAGACACACATGCAGCAGCACACATTCATCCTGCTGGGAGAATGTGGTGAGTTCAAGATTGTTCTAATGATGAATCAAGTTCTGGCTCCATTTTGATTTATATGTAGAATGCAAATGTCTTTCTCATTCGATAAGCCTCTCCTACTCTGGTTAACACACTGTGCTCTTTAACTGCAAAGGGCCAGAAGATTAAGATGCATCCAAGTTTTTGAGCCAGCAGTAGAAGGGCATTCACAATTTCCCCACTTGCCTAAATTTTTCTGATTCATACAGTGAATACAAAGGACTGGAGAAAAAGGGAAGGAGTTAAATTTAAAGAAGAAAACAAGCTAGTGATTTCAAATAGTAAAATTGAATTGATTGCTTTTAAATGTGTCACGTAACAGCCCCTATTCTCCCAGCACAGAAACCATGACAGAAGATATTACCAGATTCTATACTGTTTTGGCTAACTTTCCTTTCAAGCAATCAGAAAGTTGTAAATGGGGGAGATGGCAATTCAGTTTGGCCCGATAAATTTTAAGAGGGTCCATGACTGTGACCTCGTTCTGACGTCCAAACCTTGCATAAAGTGGTTCTCAACTTTCATAAATTCATGTTTGTTTTAACAGGAGTTGGCTTTGTTTTCTGCATTGTGATAGGTTTACTAATAACCAGAAGTAACTCAGCTAGGTCCTGAGAGAAAAGTCTTCAATACCCATTTTAGTCTTCAGACTAAAATCATGGTATATGGGAAGTAACTTGGAAGAATTTTTTCCTGCTATATATATTTTTTTTGTTTCTTATTCACTTTATTTATTAGACATAGGTAATAAAAATTAGATTATAAGACATGAAGCTTTTGATTTCAATGGGGCACACATCTGCTGTATTGATATTTCTTACTGATTTATTGAATAGTATTCTTGTAATCTATAGCTATATATTTTTTAAAAATTTACAAACATCTAAGGATAACGTTTGCAAGAAACTGGAAAAAGCGTTAAGATACCATTTCATACACCATGATCTGCAATAATGATTTTAGTTCAATTTTGTCCCCTATCTTATGCCAACAAAGACTGATTTATAAAGCATGTTCCCCAATCCAGAACCAGATAATGCTGGAGATAATTACTATGCCTGGTTAGAGTTTAAGAGCAATTTCCTGAGGCGCCACTTGTAAAAGTGAAAGAACATGCATTGGAATGAGTGCTGGTCAGCCATATATTATACTAAAAGAAAAATAAGGAACTGATACACAAAGCCTGTTTTCCAATATCAGTTTAAATAGCAATTGCATTATCCCTGATGATCCCACAGAATCCTTCACAGTCTTGTTTTACTATATGGAGACACAAACTCTTTCTGAGCTTTTTAGGCAAATAGAAAAACCAATTCAATCATAGTACAATTTTATACAATTTACTTACAATTATGATAAGTGCTTTATCATCTAAAAGTAGGAGTTATTAAGAGCTAAAGCAAAATTTGGATTTCTTCTGGCAATCAAACTATATTTCTATTTCCAGTAAAAAATGAATCAGCTATATTAACAAACATATTATTAGATTTAAAATATTTTAAAAGAACCATGTAAACTGCAAGAACATTGTTTTATATGTTCTTTGAAAGAAATTCATAATTTGTTAAGGAATATTTGAACCTAAGAAAAAAATTAGCCTAAGATAAAACAGTGAAAGGTACAATTGATCTTGCTGTAGAAAACTACTATCATTTGGTGTTCAAATTTTTTAGGTTCCCTAAATTATCCTTGCCTTGAAAATGATGATTTTTTTTTTCTTATGAATTTTGACAAAGCCAAATGAGGAACTGAGCAAACCTTTGGCAAATTAAAACAAAGACCAACTAACTTATTTAGGCCATTGTTTGGGTTTTTAAAAAATCCATCTCTTATCCATTTAGCTTTGACTTATGAAGTTTTTATAAATTATCAGTTTCAGTTATTTCATTTGGCAATGTGCAGCTAGAGAAAAATGGAAATTTTAAAAGATAAATCTAGATGTTTAAAAAATCCTGGGTATTTGGTACAGAGAAAATACTGTCATAGTATGGTAGGTTTTAAAAACAAAAGCTTTTCTCCTTTTTTAGCTTAAAGAAATAAAAAGGCAGACAGCTCTTTCTTATCTAAATCTTTATTAAAAGAAAAAACAGATTTTAAACAATGAGTAACAATAAATTTCATTAAATATTAAACATTTCAATTATCAAAGGTATTTAGACAATATTTTCCTAATATTTCTGCACAGCAGAAGCACACTGATTATAGAGCTCAGACTGTCATGTGCTCATATGAGTTTATTTTTGGCATAAAAGTATCTAAAGTCACATTTAAACAAATAATGGATAAACTGATAATAACTTCTTATTGATCGATTCTCAAAACATTAACAAATTATCATTACGTGATTGACACTCCATTAGGGTGAATACTTTTATGGACTCTTTCTGTAACACTGAGTAACAAATTGAATTAATTTCCTTAAAAGTTAATAGTACTAGTAAAATTATTTAAAACTGATTTAGAAATTTTTGTTTATTAGCACTATAGAATTAAATTATAAGTAAACTGATTAATATCAAAAGTTGAAAAATGAAATGATATATATAGCACAGTTTTAGTGAAAATAAATGGTCATGTAAAATGGAGCTATTCAGTACATGACATCTGTGAGCATCCTTTTGAGGGTGTGAAGTTTCCCTTTGTAAGTCCTAGAAGTTTCCCTTTCCAACCTATGTAAAACACTGAGAAATGCAGTATTATACATATTGTATTTTCAAAGGTCTACTGTAGAAAAGATTATATTTTTAAAGTTCTCTTTTAGTAAAAAATCAAAGAAACCCTACAAGTGTCCTTTCAGGATTTTTTTTCCTTGCGTATAGTACACATTCATGAATATCCACTAGGCGCAAGGGAAATTGTTTATCTGCACAACGTATTCTATAATAACAAGGATATCAAACATACTGAAATGACAAATGGTTTTCAACCAGTGAGTAAGAGGAAAACAAATGCAAGACTTGTTTTAATCACTAAACATCGCAGGTTTTACTTTTTTTTTTTTTTAAAACGGTGTTTGTAAACTTGCCCACAAAAGCTGGGTAATATTAGACAGCCAGTAAGGCACTTTGTCAGAGGACGAAGCAGTAAAGGCTGCATGATTGGCAATTTGTCTAGTAGGAAACATTCTATATTTAAAGAGAGCAAACTCTGGAACGGGAACGGTCCTTTCACTGATTTACTGTCAAATAGGATTGGCAAAAGCTTTAAACTTTTAAATCTCACTTTGTTTACCAATTTTCCCTGCAGAAGAAGTCTTTTCCTTGTAATTTTAAAAATATATTAGGAGCTATCAATTTAAATAATGTATCATTTTTCAATCCAATATTTAAAATAATATTGACATATACGGTAGTATTTTCAAAACATCCAAGCCACTCTATTTAAAAATGAATTACAAAACAAAAGTTTTAGTATAAAAATGTTCCGTGTTATTAACAATTCCCTTGGGACTTCTGATGGCTTCACATATTACAGTATAAGCTTTGGTATAAAACATGCAGATATAAGCCAACAAGGTCATGAATACAGTGTTGCTAACACAAAGCACTTATGAAAGGCGTGTCGCACAGACACGGCAGATGGGGAAAGAGTAACACGCCGCTGCAGAATGACCAGTTTGCTCTTCTACTTGTTCTTAGTTCGTGAATTGTTATCCTGGAAAATCTTCAGCACAGATGGACTCACGTAATAGGGTCTTGTAGTAGAACCATCGTTTCTTTCTAAATCGTCCACTAGGAGGAAGAATGGCACAGAATAAACATTAAAGCAAAACTGTAGGAGAAGTAACATCGCCATCTGCTGCATACTTGCTTTACAGCAGTTCAAAATATATATTTTTTTAAACAGCACAGTTTGGCATCAACATTATTGTAAACAGTTATGAGAAAACAATCAGCCCTTGTTATTGTATCAGTAAGGTATTATATTATTCTGTGTAACATGTAAGATTCTGCTAATATTGCATGTCCCTTCGTTGCGTCATTGAGGAAATAACTTTTACCTTCTTTTTCTCAATTTACTCTCTAAATTACCATATTTGTTCAAAATGGATTTTATTTTACCATCAACAATTTAGATAGTACAGCCTTGAAAAATAAGATTTGTAAAATTTTATAGTATTTCAAATGCATGAACTGCAAGTTTTGAGGAACGTTGTCCTGGTTTGCCACAGCTATTAGTTTAATTGCTTTGTAAGAAGACGGCTTCTACATTTCTTCTCAAAAACAACACTCAATTTTGCTCTATGTATTTCAATTACACAAAAAAATTAATAAATGGAGAATATTTTTCTTATTAGAAATAACCATAATATAAATAGGCAACTAGTTTCTTACATGTTGATTTATATTTTATTCAAGTGCTTTTCCAACTTTTATGTGCATCAGAATGAAATAGCGAACCTTATAATAATTCACATGGTGGCCCACATCCAAACACAATATATTAGAATCTTTTTCCTGGGGGGGGCCACGGATATCTATAACAAGCTCCCAGGGGGAGGTTACTATTCTACTAGTTCTTTGTTGTGGCCCCTGTATTATTGAATAAAATAATAATAATAATCCAGAAAGAGAGGTTATCATTCTTCCCTGCTTTATGCTTCAAGGAGAATGAGAAGGAATTAGATTCTTTGCCAAGATATGAAGCCAAGTGACACTTCTGACTACAGTAATCTCAAGAACAAGTTGGTGGTCATTATAAGGGCCAATATTTTGAAAATTTTTTCCATTCATTGGCTTCTTGCTATTAATCTGCCATGGAATTAGTTTAAATCTAGGTTTCTACACTTCAGGATAATTAAATAAACTAGTATTTATATTAATTTGTAACATGATAATACATTTCTGACTTTTCTTGGATGTATGGATCATATTCAGATGAACACATTAGACCAACATGTTCCTTTCTGTGAATACATAAATAATCCTTATACACAAGCTTAGTGTAAAAGCCAAAAGGATGGAAATTGATTCAGTGCTCCTTTTGGGTTGCTTTTTTACACTGTTAGCCATATCATATGCATTTGCACGCAGGGTGGATAGGCAAGGTCTATGAGTGTCTGATTCATGCTTTGCTCTGCCATGCAAGACTTAGGCATGGCTGCCAGAAACCTCCGGCCAGCAGAGGTGAAGTGTGGTGACAACTTTCCTCCTAAGCCCTGGAGGGAGAGATTTCCTAACCCAAAGTATGCCCGTTGTAAAGGTACCAGATGAGGTTACCTAATTAATGGAGGGCCGATGGTATATCTCCTACGAGTAAAATTTGAAGGGTCATACTTCTCTTTTCTCTTTCGTCACTGACACTTGAGCTAAAATTAAACCTTTTGTAAAACAAAGCCACACAATCTCTTTAATCTAGAAATACAAGTATGCCCATGAAAAGATATAATCACTCTTCTGAAACAAATTCACACTGATCTTCTATATGGTAGAAATAGGAAATTTGGGTTAGAGACAAAAGGCATGAGTTATGTGGCAATTTCAGTTTTGTTCAGAATATTTTCATGGTGGCCAGAGGTTCATATTATTGGAAATGACATTCCAGAACTCACATTCAGCTTCAATACCAATATAGTTTTACTTAAACAGAATGTGCTATAAAGTTTCCACGGTAATTTTTACCCAGTAATGCTCTCTGTAGAACCTATGTAACATTAACATCTATATGTCCGTTATGGACTTGACTCACTTACTGAAATATACTTCCTAGAGAACCGTTAACACAAGCTTAATCACAGTTTAGAGGGTTGTCCACCATCTTGAACAGTATAAATATAACCATAGCACCATATTTACAAGTTTAGTACCATATGCTGGTTGACTATAAATCAATATTTTTATGGCTAATTGATTACACATTTATAGTGTTTAAAAAAATTGCCTGAATATCCTTTACAAATATACACTTATAAAAAGAAAGGCTATCAAAGTGCTGCAATACAAGCAGCATGATGAGTTATAAAAGTTATTAAAACACTTTTGGCTATAGATTTTTAAAAATGTTTAACATTAACACTTTGCTCTTCAGCTGGGACCACAGTCTAAAAGTTGACAGAAACTGCTGTCATCCAATGCCTGACACCTCAGGTGGTACCAGGTGCTGACATTTTAGACATAAGCACAGAAATTTCACATTACTGAAAAGCAACATTTTCAAATTACAATTGACCTAATTTACAAAACTTCTACTTAAAAGTGAGTGACACTGTTTGGAGCTTTTCTACTCTTTCTGCTTCTGGGGAACTAGTTGCTTCTTGATCAGAATTCCATGCAGGTTAGGGGTTATGAAGTAGGGTTTTTCTGCAGATCCATCATTTCTTTCCAGATCTTCACCTGTATATGCAGCAGCCAAGGCAGGCAAAACAGCAAGCAGCAGCAGAACAATTACACACATTTTTATCAATTGGAGAGTCGACAGGGAAAAATCAGAGAAATCGGTATTAGAAAGCCATATAAAACACAAATCAGTGCAGTTAAGTTGCTGCTGCTGGACAAGGCAAGAAGCCCGAACCTCTGTCAAGAGGCACTGAAGCTTCCTAAATCCCTCCCACTCCCAAAGAAGTTTACTTTGATAGTTTAAACGGGCACAGGGCTTACTATCCGGGTGAAGACACCTTTGACTCAAACTGTACAAAAGCAAAGTATGTAATCAAAGCGTGTGTATGCCCATAATATTCTGAAATTTAAAAAACCAATTATTATTGTTTAAGAAAAGGTTAATAAGATCTTTCATATCCTTTCAAAAGTGTTTTCTTTAAACAGTGCGACTGTTCATTTCAGAAAGATATAAATTGCTGCATCCTTGAGGATGAAGCTGAATAAAGAGTGTATTGATCCTGTGGAAAATGTGGAATAATAACTGAATTTCAGAGTTTCAACTCTCTTTTTAATGGTAGTCCACGCCCTACTGTTACAGATGCAGAACATGAGGCCCAGGGATAAAAATGACTCTGCTCAAGTCAGAAGCTCTGAGACAATCAGAAGGAGCCTCTTGACATCTAGTCCAGTTTCCGTCCTGCAGGATGCCTATCCTGTCCTAAATCCTTGCTGTCTGCTTCAGATTACCTT
Source organism: Lepilemur ruficaudatus (assembly GCA_963574885.1). Taxonomy (NCBI): domain Eukaryota; kingdom Metazoa; phylum Chordata; class Mammalia; order Primates; family Lepilemuridae; genus Lepilemur; species Lepilemur ruficaudatus. The sequence goes on along the minus strand of CAUYRT010074672.1, from coordinate 11,476 downwards.
TGAAAATTAATAGAAGAATATCAGTGTTTTCTGACTTTCTGTAATATATGAATTTACCTTCCTGCTTTGCTTGGGCTGATATTAAAATGATGGTGTGTCCGGTGAGCACTCACCTGCTGAGAGGCTGGGGGGACGCACCAGGATTATGCTGAGAAGCGAGAAGTTTACCTGGAATTAAGTTTCCTGCGGGTACATACAATTTATGGAAGATAGTATCTATTCTCTCTGGGGGTCATTGCTGTAGTAGATTTTTACATTAGACCTTGCAGTTACCTTCCTCATATATAAAATGAAAAGCTAAGGAGGGAACACGATAGACACTGAACATTTTGTTCTTTTGTCCTTAATCCTATTTCTACACGGTAGTCCCCCTTTATCTGCAGTTTTGATTTCTGCAATTTCACTTTCCATGGTTGCAGTAACCCGAAGCCAACCCCAGTCCAAAAATATGAAATAAAAAATTCCAGAAATAAAACAATTCATCAGTTTTAAATTGTGCACATGATGAAATCTCTTGCCTTCCCCAACATCCCACCCAGGCCATGAATCATCCCTTCGTTCGGTATCTCCACGCCATCTACTCTACCTGCCCCTTAGTCACTTAGTAGCCATCTCAGATTGACTATATTGGGATTGCGTGTGTTCAAGTAATCCCTATTTTACTTAATAATGCCCCCCAAGCACAAGTGTGGTGATGCTGGCAATTCGGATATGCCAGAGAAAAGCCTTACAGTGTTTCCTTTAAGTGAAAATGTGAAAGTTCTCAAGTTAATAAGGAATAAAAGTCTGTATGCTGTGTTCTACAGTGAGAACATATCTATTACGTGTGAAATTGTGAAGAAAAAAGAAATTTATGCTAGTTTTGCTGTCGCTCCTCAGACTACAAAAGTTAGGACCATAGTGCATGATAAATGCTCAGTTAGGATGGAAAAGGCATTCAATTTGTGGGTGGAAGACATGAACAGAAATGTGTTCCGGTTGATGGCAATGGGGTTTGGTACTATGTGAGGTTTCAGGCATCCCTTGGGGGTCTTGGAACATATGCCCCACGGGTAACGGTGGCCTACTGTATCATACATCTGTCTCACTTGACAGAGGACCCTTGAGGTCCTCCTGGGAAACCTGGTCTGGATCACATTAATAATCATCTATAACTATTATTTTTCTCACCCTGGGGAAAATCTTAAAAAAGTGCTATGTTTCTATAAAGGAAGTGTTTACTAATGGTTGGCATTTGAATAAACACCAGTTTCCTGGCAGCCAAGATAATAGGTATAAAAAGATATAAAAAAAATAAAAAGTATGGTTTCACACAATCAGAATTTGGCTTGGGGTATCACTTAAGAACAATATTTTCCAAAGTGTGATGTTGCCCATAGTAACAGCTGGGGAGGGAATAGAAATAAAACGTGGTTTCCCTTGTTCTTTGTTGTTGAGGACAAGAGTCTCTGAAAGGAAACTATTCATGTCAACACACAATGTATTGAATAATGCTGATATTATATCCAGCTTTCAAGGAGTTGGCAATTGATTAATAAATGTGGAAAACATTTCTCACTGCTCAAATTGAAAATCCATTGCCAAACTTAAAATCTACACAATTAGCCAAAGCTTCCAAAGATTGGAAACAAGTAGGTTCTAGACATTTCCTGAGACAAACTTAGAGAAATATTTTCAGTTGCTCAAGTGGGGAAGATCACAGAGGGATCTCCAAGTATTGCTCCCATGATTAGCATGTGGGATGAGAGAAGAGATCTTAATATTCCAGAGCTCTGTGCCCACTATGTCTTTGTACTACTTTACTCCCAGGCTGGTTCTTACACCCCATACCTGAACTGGAGAGTCTGCTCATGTGGTATTTTGTAGATGGCTTTTCTTAACAAATCACTGAGTTGCTGGGAATAGATTAAACATTCTAGTTCCACATACAGTCAGAGGAAGAGCTAACTAGTACAGAAAGTTCTCTTGATTTTTTTGTCCAGTTATCGAAAATTGATTTTAACATATTCAGAAAGAAAAAAAATAAGATCAGACTATTTTCTAGAAACTTTTTCTTTGAATATATCTCCCTATAGTTATTATCTTCTTTCCTGATCCCAGTGTGAAGTTGAAATTAAAAAATAAATTGTTAGCTTTATACAAGTGGATTGCTCAGTCATGCCCTGTGAGAGAATAAGGTTTTTTTGTTGTTGTTGTTTATCTTAAGAGTGATGTGCCAGAGAAATAATCTCTCAGGCTGTGTAGTTGTAAAGCTGTCAAGCTATGTTCTTTTATCTGTTGACTCTACCTTCTCCAGGTTTGCCAAAGAGGTGACATTGAAGGTGAGGGCCAAATTAAGCTCCCGGAGGGCACTAGGTTCTCCAGGACTTTTCAGATGAGGAACATCCATTCTGTGTATGGGAGCTGCATATGCCACGTGGGGCATGGTGTACAAGTCAGTGGTGAAAGCTCTAAAGATGTACTTTAGCTCTGTCTATCTAAATTGGTCCAGCCACTTCCTGGACATGCTCTTCTCTGAATCCTGTCCATTTGTCATCGTGTTATATAGTGTAAACTGGCCCCATGTGTCTTTGAAACCATTGTCATCTTGGCTTTACCAGAATCTATAAATGCTGTACTCAAAGAATTCCCAAAACCCAGGTCCTAAGGTTCAGTTACATTCTCAGTTCTGTTAACAAAGCACAACAGAAGCCAATAATTACACATTTAGAAACATTAAGAAATTAAAAAAATAATTTCATCCTAGCACCATGCCGTGAAGCCTGAGGCTCCTTTCAATAGTTGATTCTTTTCTGCTTTGCAAATTCCATTCTCTCAGCTGTTAAGGGTTTCTGTTTGTTTGTTTTTTGGGTTTTTTGGTAATTTTGTGTTTTTCCCCAAGCTTTTGTGAAGTATAATTCTTTTCTTCAACTTTATTATGTGTAATTGACAAGTAAAAATGATACATATTTACAGTGTACAATGTTTTGATATATGCATACATTGTGAAATGATTACCAAAATCAAGCTAATTAACATACTCATCATCTCACATAGTTATCTTGTTGTGTGTGTGGTAAGAATGCCTAAGATGAACTCTTTTCATAAATGTCAAGTAAATAATATAACTATAGTCACCATGCTGTGCATTAGATTTCCATAGTTTATTCAGCCTGCGTAATCGGCAGTTTATGCCCTTTGACCAACATCTTCTCATGGTCATCGCCTTTCTCCTCTCTGTTTCTACGAATTTGACTTTTTTAGATTCCACACGTCGGTGAGATCATGAAGTATTTGTCTCTGTGTTTGGCTTATTTCTCAACTGTTAAGGTTTAAAGAGCATCTACTAAGCAACATCTCCTTCCACATAAAAACTATTTTGCAGTTTATGGCCAGGCAATAGCAAATCCATAAGCCAGCTAAGGACACCAGTCTTCACCTTCTCATCTTTCAGTTATCCACGGAAGAGGGAAACACACACTGAATACTTACAGAAGCAGAGGAAAATTGTTTCAACACACATTGCATAGACGCTGAAGAACCCATGTGCAATCAGGTAAGACCCCAAAATGACAGTCTGCAAATGGGTAAAGAAGAGAACCGACATGTCATTTACTTTGTCCAGAAGAACAATAATGTAGCTATCCAGGAAAGCCACCATGAGAAAGTTTTGAAGTACTCTGTGTTGGAAAAGATTTCAATATAGAGAACAAAAAATTCAATGATGATTTTCTTTTGTGTGCTTTGTGCTGAGATTTAAACAAAATGTATTAAATTACCTGACCACTTTCTTAGTGCCAGCCCCAGTGCCTATCAAAAATATCCCTATTTTAGGATCCTGTACACATAGGCAGTAAAGCTTTAGGGGGTAAGAGCCCATATTGCCTGAGTTTGAATTACAGCTCAGGCACTCAATAAGTGAATTAACTTCTCTGTTCTGCCTGTATAAAATCGGCCATGGGGGAGGGGAGGATTGAGTAATAACAGCATTTATGAGATCCGGATTCAGTGAGTTAATTTACTGTACTGGATACCACAGGGCTCCACCCAGATCCCCTCCAGCTGCCTCATCCATCCCCAGCTGTTGGGAATGTAGGCTGCTAATCACTTAGCTGCTTCCCTCACTAGGAATTGCCCTCCCTGCAGGGAACTGCCTCACCCACCCAGGTTACAGATCCATCTAGGAGTCAGCTCTAGACGGTCAGCTCTAGACCAACAGCTGCCTGATGCAGCCTCCAAAGGCCCAGCCCCTTTGCAAGAACTTTCCGTAATTCTGAGGCCTCTGCCGTAACTGCAGCATGGGTCAGCTTCTTCTGCTGCCCTGTCCTGCCCGCCTCAGTTCCTTGCAAATGTAACTCAGGAGAGACCTTCCTGACAAACCTGCATGCAACTCTCTGTCGGGTTGTTTCCAAGAATCCCAATCTCTAAAGTGGAATGGAGGTTGCTATCATTATCATTTCTCCTATTCTTTTTTGTTTTTTGTTTTGCTATCCCTGATAAATCATAGAGTCAACAATACCCATCTGCTATGGAGTGAATTGTGTCCCCCCAAAATTTGTAAGTTGAAGCCTTAATCCCCAGTGTGATTTGAAGGTGGGGCATTTGGGAGGTAATTAGGGCCTGAGGGGGAGATAAGTGCCCTTATACGAAGAGACACAGGAGAGATGATCTCTCTCTTTCTCCACCACACAAGGATATAGGAAAGTGTCCCTCTGCACACCAGGAAGAGGGCCCTCATCAGGAACCAAAGCAGCTGGCACCTTGACCGTGGAATTCCCAGCCTTCAGAACCGTGAGGAATAAATTTCTGTTGTTTAAGCTTCCCAGTCTGTGATATCTTTGTTAGAGCAGCCCAAACTGCCTCAGACATAAGCTCTTACCAGCAAAGGTACCCAGTAGTAATTTAAAGATGCTGGTCCTGCTGTGATCATTGGCATCCGCTGTGTGAAGAACAGGAAGGCCAGGATACCTATGTTGCAAAGGCAGAACATGCACATCACACATTTGCAAAGGAATACAGCTGTTTGCAGTAAAGCAGTTTTTCCAAGCATCTTTTGAACGGTTTATTATTTTTATTTTTATTTTTATCACTATTACTTACCCATACTCCCAGATATTAGAATTTTCCCCAGGAATAATACAAAGTATGTAACTTCATCCGTAACTGCAACTCTGAGTATCAGAAAAAAAGAAAGTATAATCTTGTGTTTAAAATGTATTTGTAAAAAAAAATAAAATAAAATAAAATATATTTGTTACTTGAATTTATGGCAGTCAATATTCGGGAATTCATTCTGATGTGTTTTTGCTGAAATTTTATTTGGCAATTGTTTTACAAGAATTGAAGGTAAAATCCAGGGACGAAGTTCTGACTTATTTTTAGTGAGGTAAACAGAAGATGGCATTGCAGGGCTGTCGAGTGCCCGGCAATGGTTGTGTCAGCCTCTCTCTCTCTAATTCGAGGCCCAAAGACACCCTGAGGATGCTACATTTGTTCTCTGATTTTGTTCGCTCAGCCTCCATCAATTTTGGGAGGGGGAAATGGCCAGGGAGAAGGTGATAATGTAATTCATCTGGGGAATTTCTGAGCAGAAGGGATAATAAAAATGAATAAATGCCAGTGGGTATCAAGACATAGGTGGAGGATGAAAGCAAAAATTCTAAGCTATGAAAAGAAATTAATGGTGTGAGAGAAATGATTTAACTCTATCATATTAAAAGATAATATTCATGTCTAATAATGCTACCAACACTTGTAACATGTGATGAATGTAATGCTACAGGTCCACCAAATTATTCGTTGCAGTGTTCAACCTGATTACTTACTTTAAAATGTTTCTCATCAGCAAATTGAAAGCATCTTTGGCTGACCTGCAGAAGTTTCTGCCATATATTGCAATCTGAGGAAGACAATTGATATTATACTGGAGTCAGTAACATATCCTAACAAGACCAAAGGGAAATCCAATGACAGGTAAATAACCAACTCAATTTCTGTTATTCATACAGCTAGCACCATTCCTCTTTCCAACATCTGGGTTTGTGGGAGGCCTGGGAACTGTGTGTCCTCAACTTTGCACAACTCTTAGGGTCATTGTCAAGTAGGTATGTTTCAGATGCTATATGCCCTTAAACTTTGGGGAATGAGACAGCCACATACAAAGGCAGGTCTTGTTCTCAAATCCCAGGTAATGACTTCTATCTTCGAAATGTTTTGGCTAGAGTTTGTTGCTGAATGGGTTAAATATGGCAGTCTCTACATTAAAAATTACTCTTAAGGAAACCCAATGCTTTTCCCTACATTTGACTGACTGATTAACAGGCTCAATGCAATACTCTTACTGGAAGTAAAGTAATGACTATTTGAATTGCTTTTCCAGACCCTGTGTCACTGTGATAATAGGCAAGTGTCATAACGTTGTTCTTTAATTTCTAAATTTTATAAGAATTATATTTCTGGATCCTTTATTTGAAAAAATCTATTAAGAAGTCTCCATATTCCCACAGGAAATATATAAAAATTCAGTCAAGCATTGCCAATGCCCTCATGTTTCAACACAAAAGTTATAAAATGGATCAGACCCTTCTTAAAATTATGTAAATCCCAGCATTAGAAAGATATTTTCTTCTCAGAGGGGAACACAGAATAAGTAAGAGTTCCTCCTACTAACCTATGTCAAAGACACGCAAAACAATTTTCAATGTAACACACTTTAAAATCTCCAATGTCAACATAATGAATGTGATGTGCACCATCTGGGGGATGGACACGCTTGAAGCTCTGACTCTGGGGGGCGAGGGAAAGCAACACACGTAACCGAAACATTTGTACCCCCATAATATTTTGAAATAAAAACAATTTCCAATGTCAATATTTTCCCTCTCAAAAAAGATATTGAGGGTAACAATGGAGTATAGTTAAAATACTGTCACAACCAGGGAAGCATAGCCCTAAATCATGAATTAGATTCACAAATCTTTATATCAACATGGTGATAAATTCAACTGCATGAGGTAAAGGTGATTTACAGAAGGCAATGTATATGTGGCATTTGGGTTTGCAAAGCAGCAGCTTAGTAGATGAAAAATAACCTACTTACCATAATATAGGCATTTCTGTTTAAAAACTTCACTACTTTTTCCAAACACCAGAAACAGCATTTCAGGCAGCATTGTAGCAATTTAGAAAACTTGTTGTGAGCATCTATGAAAAAGAGGGTTTTAAATCTATTAATAATTGCAACTGAACCCTATGAATCAAAATAAATAACAAAATATTTAAAGTGGGCTTTAAAATTTTTTATTGTGGTAAAATATACATAAAATTTGCCATTTTAAAGCCACTTTTAATTGTACAATTCAATGGCATTGACTACATTTACAATGCTGTGCAACCATCACCACTACCCATTTCCAGAATTTTTTGTCATTTCAGATAGAAATTCTGTACCCATTCAACAGTAGGTCCTCATTTCCCATTCCCCTACATCCTAGTAACCTCTATTATACTTCCTGTCTGTATGAATTTGTCTCTTCTGGGTACCTCATATAAGAGGAATCACATAATTTTTATCTTCCTTATTTAACTTAGTATATTTCAACGTTCATCATTTCATCGCTTTCTAAGGCTGAACAATATTCCATTTTATGTATATAATTTTATTTATCCATTTATCTGTTGGTGAAAATTTGGATTGTTTCCACTTTTGGCTATTGTGAATAATGGTGCTGGGAACATTGGTGTGCAAGTATCTGCATCTCTGCTTTCATTCTTTTAAATCCATATATCTAGAAGTGAAATTTCTGGTTCATATAGAGAAAATCCATTTTTAACTTTTTAAGGAACTGCCACACTGTTTCCCACAGTGATTACACTATTTTACCTTCCCACCAGCAATACACAAGAGATCCAGATTTTCAGCATCCTCACTATCACAGGTTATTTTCTGTTTTGTTTTTTTTTAATAATAGCCATTCTAATGGGTATGAAGTGGTATTTCATTTGTGGTTTTGATTTGCATTTCTGTAATGACTAGTGACATTAAGCATATTTCATGTCCTTATTGGCCATTTGTGTGTCATATTTGTAGAAATGTCTATTCAAGTTCTTTGCCCATTTTTGAACTGGGTTGCTTACTTTTTTGCTGTTCAGTTGTAGAAGTTTTTTATACACTCTGGATATTAATCCCTTACTGGTATGTGATTTGCAAATATTTTCTTCCATTATGTGAGCTGTCTTTTGAGTTTCTTGATAGTGTCCTTTTCCTTTGAAGCACAAATGTTTTTAATTTTGATGGAGTCAAATTTAATTTTTATTTTGTTGCCTACGTTTTTGGTGTGATATCCAAGAAATCATCACCAAGTCCAATGTCATGAAGATTTCCTCCTATGTTTCTTCTATGAGTTTTTTAGCCTTAGCTCTTATGTTTAGGTATTTGATCCATTTTGGCTTAATTTTTATATATGGTATAAGGTAAGAACCCAACTTCACTCTTTTGCATGTGGATATCCAGTTTTCCCAGCACCATTAGTAGAAAAGACTGACCTTTCCCCATTATTATTGTGAGGTTTTATTTCTGGGATCTCATTCTTTTCCAGGTCTGTGGTATATGCCTATACCACTCTGTTTTGATTGCTGTAGCTTTATGATAAGTTTCAAAATCAGGAAGTATGAGTCCTCCAACTTTGCTGTTTTTCTCAAGATTGTTTTGGCTATTAATAAAAAAATCTTGTAAGGTGCATCTTAAGCAGAATTTATGTGTTTGTAAAATCTATGTGTCATGTATGAAGACATCTACATTTATATTTTAAGCTTAACCTGACCTGAATTCTCAACTTAGAACTGCCTACCTGACATCTCCACCATGCTTCTCAATAATAACACGTCAAAACAGAATTATTAACCTCCCTTTTGCAATTTGTTTTTCCTGGCTTCCACATCTTATAAATGAGATCATGTACATTTTCTCTCTTTTCTTCACCACCATTCATCCACTCCCCCAGCAAGTTCTTCAGAACATATCCAAACCTGCCTCTTTCCATCCTTACTGCCCCCGTCTAAGTTGCAGTCATCACGTTTGCCCCCACCCCCTGCCCCAGTCTATTCTCTTCACAGAGGTTGAGAAGTCTGAGATAAATTGTGCAATCTTACGTTTAAGACGTTTGTCCACGTACTGTAGGACCATTTTAAACATTTGAATTGATGCAAGAATTAAAGATCCAAATGCTAGGGATCCTGTGTGATATCTGGGCAAAAATAAAATGAGAAAAGAATTAAAATGTCTTTATTTTAATTAAGTAATTATTAATCTTTTATTAACTAAAAGGATGCTAGTTGAACAATTTTCACAGGTAAAAGGGACCTGAAGGATTAATGAGAAAGAACTTTTTGTACACTTTAATTCAGATTGATAAAGGTACCATAGAGGATTTTAAACCATATACATCTGTATTGCTTTTCATCAACATAAAGGATGCCAATAGCCTGTCATCATAAAATAGGATGTTTGAGCTGATCACTGGCAATAATAGAGCCAAGTTAATCTTCGATCTTTAATTTGGTGGCTGCCTCTACTTCTTCCCCTCACCTGGCATTTAGAAGGATATTGGCCTGGGTAGGGACTGTAAAAACTGTGGCTACAAAACCAGGCAGAACCAGTGGGCATCCATGAATCCTGGATCATACCTTCAGCCTCATGTGTATCTTGACACTTGAATTAACTATCTAAGACTGAATTGCAAGCCCACTAAATATAACTGAGATAGGTGTAGAGTTCAACAGAGAGCTTACCGTATGGCGCGTCCAAATGAAGTTAAAAGTGGATGTGGTGGGATGTCATCAGGTTTCTCCACGGCCCAGTAATAAGTAGCAAAGGCACCAGCAAGGGTACACTGACCCAGTGCAACGACAAAGTTTATAAGCCAGAGAAAGACAAATAGATTGTATACATGGAAGGTGGGGATGTATTGATGGTACAAGCTCTTTCCACCATAGAAAGCAAAGGTACACAGAGCCCCAGGGCAAGCTTTAGCAATTTCAGATGTATTAAAAATCTATACTCAGGAAGAAAAAAAACAACAGAAGAATATAATATTAAATATCATTGCAAGATAACACCTCCCCGCCTTTTCCTCTTTTTTAGCCCACCAGTTGCATGTCCTGTTTTTTTCTGCATTAGCTTCTGCTGTATATTTTCTATCACATCACTTTATTTAATTCTTTAATTAGCTCTTGAAAGTATCTCTTTTTCCATCATATGCTTATCACTCTGCACCCATTAAAAGTTCACATTTATTGGTGTTGTTGACCATACCTACTTCTTGGGTATATGGTAAGACAAGCAAACTCAGGAAGTAATTATAGTACCTTCTCTCCATTCTGCCCATTGTTTTCAATGCCTTCCTGACCCACCCTCCCCTATGGTACACAGTGATTCCCATCGGTGCTGCAATCTCTGCTTCAGGACATTCCAAAAACAACTGCAAAAGGAAATGCAGTAGAAGTCTATATTAAAGTAAGTACATGAAAGAGTTTCTTTTACTTACCTCTGGGTCACAGGTTTTATTTTCATGTATACATTGCCTCTCAGGGGCTATGACTTTGTATATAGGTACCCCTGATGTAGCCAAGAAACTGAATGAGTTGCACTAAGGATAAACTATTTGCCGATAGGTTGAAAATAAATGGACAAGCAAATAATACAGATAACTCAAAAGTCCATGGATAGATTAACTTCAAGAAACTTCTAATATCTTAATAATATTCATCCATCTTCAGGCCTAAATTAATGTAACATGGGCCAGCTGCACGGAGTGACCCCTTAAAAACAGTAAAATACACGGGAGCCTCCTTGCCAAGGAGAAGCATCATATGAGAAGACAAAATGAAACAAATCTACCATATGACCTATTAGAAGGGAAAGGCAATCAGTAAACTGAAACATTTTTAGGGCTTGGTAAAAAAAAAAAAAAAAAAAAAAAAAACGTTTTCTTTTGGACATTCCTAATCTTTGCAGGGATAGAAAACACTGGACACAAACTCCTGGTTCCTGGATAGTAATGTGGCTCCAAAGTTTAAAGAGGTTAGTTACCAAAGGATACATTGCTGTCACCGCCCAGTAGAGAATGCAGATTGAGAGCAAAATGAAAGTTAAAAATGGATAAATTAATGTACTAGGGATGTGTCCAATGGCTCTGAAATAAAACAAACAGTTGAAATTCAAAATGATGTTTGAATCAGCTGTGCTTTCTCAATTAAACTTTTCTGTGTTAGAGCTAGAAATAAGCCCTAGACTGAATTAATTCTAAGAGCAGTGGTAATAACCATTGAATCTTTTTTTTTTTTTTTTGCTGAGACAGAGTCTCACTCTGTTGCCCGGGCTAGAGTGCCGTGGCGTCAACCTAGCTCACAGCAACCTCAAACTCCTGGGCTCAAGCAATCCTCCTGCCTCAGCCTCCCGAGTAGCTGGGACTACAGGCATGTGCCACCATGCCCGGCT
>CAUYRT010074671.1:0-15457 GCA_963574885.1 Lepilemur ruficaudatus | reverse complement strand
AGTGCCGTGGCGTCAGCCTAGCTCACAGCAACCTCAAACTCCTGGGCTCAAGCGATCCTCCTGCCTCAGCCTCCCGAGTAGCTGGGACTACAGGCATGTGCCACCATGCCCGGCTAATTTTTTCTGTATATTTTTAGTTGTCCAATTAATTTCTTTCTATTTTTAGTAGAGACGGGGTCTCGCTCTTGCTCAGGTTGGTTTCGAACTCCTGACCTTGAGGGATCCTCCCGCCTCAGCCTCCCAGAGTCCTAGGATTACAGGTGTGAGCCACCGCGCCCGGCTCAGTCTTTTGTCTTTAATGACCTTGACAATTTTGATGAGCACTTGTTAATTGTTTTGTAGGATGTTTCTCAATTTGAGTACATCTGATATTTTCTCTTGATTATATCAAAGTTATGGATTTTGGGCGAGAATATCACAGAAGTGAAGTTGTGCATCGTATGTACAAGAAGTTGGCATATTCTATTATTGGAGATGTTAACCTTGATCACTTTGTAAAGGTCGTGTCTACTGGATTTCTCCAATGAAAAGCTACTAATTTTCCCTTTGTGACTAATAAATATATTATAGCAGATATCTTGAGGATATGCAAATTTCCTGTTTCTCCTCTAGTTTTCACCTGCTAATTTTAGCATGCATCCTGTCTTTTCTGTATCAATCATTACTGTGGTATTTGTCTAATTGTGATTTTCTATTTCTCTCATTCCTTCTACATTTTTAATCGAAATTATTCCCTAAAGATGAGCTTTATCTTCTTCCCATTTATTTATCCATTCCTTATTTAATTATTTATTTATATCAGTATGTGTTTATGAATGTTTATTTTATGGGTTATAATTCAATATTATCATTATTTATTTTATTGCTCAAATGGTTCTAGTGTTGGCCACAAAAACTCCTTCGGTCGGCTCCTTGTCCTTTCAATATGCCCCCATCCTATTTCAAACATTTCTGTATTTTCTGGCACCACAAAGTATGCCAGGCTGATCTTATACTTTTCCTGCTGCAATCTTGGAATCAACTACTTCTCTAAGGAGCCTTGTTCCCTTGTGAGATGTTGTTACAATTTTACTAGTTTTTCTTCAAATGTCCCGTGTTGCATTAGTTGTTGGTATTTGGAAGCCAAGATGTTAGCTCTAGGGGTGCTTGTTGCTATTAGAATTTTATTGTTTCTAGGCCCTTCAAATGGACAGAGCTAGGAAATACATGTATGTATACTAACACACACACACTCACACATTCCTGTATTTATTCCTACATTTGTCTGTTTATGTATACGTATGCTAATACACATTCACATATATTTATTTCTATATTCGTCTATCAACTAATCTATCTTAAAAAACATGAATTCCAACTGATACCTCTGATTCCAATCCAACACATTTGGTTCATTATAACCTTCCTTCTATCTGTATTTGTAACTTGTTTCTCTGTAGGAAACCTGGCTATTACTAGCTATGATTTGTTTCTCTTTTAACACATTGACTGCCCCACCAGAAAAAAAGTTTTTCTTGGGGCCACAGTGTTTTATTATGAAAATAGAATAAAAACTTTGAAAACAAAACAATCCTTTCTAATTTAATTTAAAAAAATGTTATTTTTATTGTTTTCTGTGTGTGAGTTATATGCAACTTGAAAAATAGGTCACGTGGCTCCCAAGGTGAAAGAGCCATGAGTTACACATGCTTCACAAGGGCCCGGGCTCAAAACTACCATGAGTTAAATACAACTCACAGGGCAGTTAATGTGTTAATCCTAGTACACACATTAAATACTGTCAAAAATGATGACCCTTACCCCTGTGAGAAACAAGTTTACAAAATAGAGTACAGTATTCTTGTATAATTCTTTTTTTCTTTAGCGTTACAATGTCCAAACTATTAATAATGTTTTCCAAAATTAGTTTTTTAGGGCTACTGCAACAAAGTACCAAAAACTGGATGGCCTCACGGTTATGGAGTCTAAAAGTCCAAACTCAAAATGTTGGCAAAGTTGGTTCTTTCTGAGGGCTATGTGAAGTAGATTCTGTTCCACGTCTCTCTCCTGTCTTGCGGTGGTTTTTGGGCAATCTTTGACTTGTAGATGCATGACTCCAGTCTCTGCCATCATCTTCACATCATCTGCCTTCTGCGCATGGCTGTCTCTGTGTCCGAATTTCCCCTTTTATGAGGACATAAGTCATGAGAGATAAGGGCCCAACCTAAGGGCCTCCTTTTAACTTGATTACCCCTATTTCCAAATAAAGTCACATAAAGTGGGGGTTAGTGCTTCAACATGTCTTTTTTGGGAGACACACTCTAACCCATAACACTCACATTGTTTTTTTATTCTTTACCTGCCTCGGTTATATTGTGGTTGCATTGGGCATTTTTAATGCAGTCATGTACATTTGTTACTGTTTGTATTCCATTTTGCCCCTGCCCCTACCGTACTCCCATTACGTCTTCTTTTAATTATTTATCTTGGAAGTATGTGCAACATTACTATGGTACTAAGAGTAAAGTTATACAAAAAGGCATGCTCAAACAAAGGTCACTCCTCTTTCACCCTTTACTGCCTCATTCCCATTTTCCCATCCTGTCCATGCCTTTCACAACTACCCCACGTAGGTAACAAATCTCTTTAGTTTTCGATTCATCTTTCCTACATTTCTTTTGCACAGATGAGCGAATGGATACATGCTTGTTTTCTCAGATTTTCTTTTCTTTCATGAAGGGTAATATACTGTAGATATTCTTTTATACAGTGCTTTCTTCACTTAATAGTATGTCCTAAAAATCACGCCAAGTCAGTTCATATCTTCTTCATTCTTTTTTACAGCTACATAAGGCTTGCGACGGACAGACTCGAAGATTTCTCCATGATCTCTGCCTCCTATTATTCACACCCTTATGTAATTCCCTGCCCTTGAGTGTGGGAATGGCTTATGACTTGCCTGGAACCAATATAATATGCAAAGGTAATGGGATGTCTCTTCCATGATTATGTTGCGTAATATCGTTACTTCCATCTTGCTAGCAGACTGTGTATATTGAATCTCTCCCTTGATAGCACTGATGAAGGAAGCCAACATATGGAGAGGTCCACGTGGCAAGGAACTATGGGAGGCCACTAGTTACTGTGAACAGATTCCCGCTGATAGCCAGCAAGTAGCTGAGGCCCTCAGTCTAACAATTCTCAAAAAACTGAATCCAGCCAACAACCATATGAGCTTGGAAGTCAATGCTTCCCCAGTAGAGCCTCAGATGGCCTCCAGCCTTGGCCAACACATTGACTGCAGTCTTGTAAGAGATCCTGAGGCAGAAGACCCAGTTAAAATGCACCAGGATTCCTGACCCACAGGACCTTCGAAATAATAAATACATGTTTTTTAAGTCACTAAGTTTGTGGTCTTTGTTACACAGAAATATATGACTAATACAGTACTTCAATGTTTGGATGTGCCACGGTTTATCTGACCACTCTATGTGTAAGCATTTAGGTTTTTCAATATTTTATAATTGCAAACAATGTTGTAATGAATAATCTGTGCATATGTATTTTCATGTTGTTGGAGGTGTATCTTCAGAGTAGATTCCTAGAGGTAGGGTTGCTGGGTCAAAATGCAAATCAATGTGTAGTTTCATTAGATATTGTCAGATTTCTCTCTAAAAGAGTTGTCCCAATTTAAATTCCCACCAGTAATATATCAGAGTACCTATTTTCCCACAATATAACAAACAGAACATATTGTCATATTTTTAATTGCACCAGTTTGATAAGTGAAGAATGTTCAAATATTGTTTTTTTTTTTTTTTTTTGAGACAGAGTCTCACTCTGTTGCCCAGGCTAGAGTGAGTGCCATGGCGTCAGCCTAGCTCACAGCAACCTCAAATTCCTGGGCTCAAGCGATCCTTCTGCCTCAGCCTCCCGAGTAGCTGGGACTACAGGCATGCGCCACCATGCCCGGCTCATTTTTTCTGTATATATCTTTAGTTGGCCAATTAATTTCTTTCTTTTATTTATAGTAGAGATGGGGTCTCACTCTTGCTCAGGCGGGTTTCGAACTCCTGACCTTGAGCGATCCACCTGCCTCAGCCTCCCAGAGTGCTAGGATTACAGGCGTGAGCCACCGCGCCCGGTTCAAATATTGTTTAAATCGGAATTTATCTAATTACAGGTGATTTTAACATTTTTTACAATGTTTGAGGGCCATTTTAATTCCTTTTTGGAGATGGATAAATAAGATGTTGGGAAATCCAAGAGCAAATATATTCAATTTATTAGGATTTCCAGAGCTCAGGATAAGTTTCAGGAATTATATTCAAGGTACCAAGAGTTTTAAATAAGCTCACTGAGTGAAAGGTCTATGTGAATGAGTTGGTTAGCTCCTTAACTCTGAGGACCCTGGTTGTTGTTCACATTAAGGTGGTAGGAGAAGAACATCTTTAGTGAAACACGTTGGCTGCAAGTAGCATAGTAGTAAAAGGACCAAAGGTTTTGGACTTAATTAGATCTGAGTTTGAGTCCCAGATCTGCCCCTTCCTAGGAACGTGAACTTGGTGAATTTACAGAACTTCTCTGAGACTTAGTTTTTTCATCTGTAAAAACTAAAATAACAAAGTCCTTTTCTGGTGGTTGTGTAGGTTAAATATGATGCTATATATACAGTTCCCGGCATACAGAAGGCTTTTCATAAATGTAAGTTTTGTTCCCTGCTTTCCTTTTACTCCCTCACTAATCAAGGAGAAAATAGCAAGAATAAAAAGCACAGAAATAAGTAACAAAATAATTATCCATATTCTGGACCTTTGGAAACCATCTGAAGAATTTAGCCTAAAACTCAAAGTTAAACATAGAAATGAGATTCTCGGTTAGAATACCTTCCCCCTTCTCACTGCTTCTCTAAAGCTTCTTTTATTTAAATTTCTTCAACACTTACAACCTATGCCACAAACTCAAGCATTTAATCATTTTTACACATTCACTCAATAATAACTTATTGAGCACCTACTACTTTACTGTGATCACTATTATAGTTACATCCTACACAATGTCACACATGAGAGGATTTTAGATATGACTTGGTCCAACCTCATCGTTTTACAAATTGAAGGAACTAATCCCAGAGGCAGTAAGTTATTTCTCTAGTAAGTATATTCCATAGCAAGTTAGTAGCACAATCATGATTAGAATTCAGGTTTCTTGATGCTCAAGTCAATGCTAATCCCACAATTTGTAGTGGCTTTTCTGATTCTTTTTATACAGTCCATAAGTTAACCTGAGAACCTTTACGCGAAGAGCAAAACAACCTAAAATTAGTAAGTAGCTAACAGCAGGCTGGCTGCCCAGGGCAGCATACTGCTGATGGATTTCAACAGATGGATCTCTCAATCCCTTTCCAAATTCCAGCTCGTTGATAAATGAATCACTCCTTTGTCACTATTCTGACAGGAATGCTGCTGTTTCCTCTGGCTTCCCTGCACTTAGACCAGGCTCATTTAGAGAAAAGAAGGAACATAGAGATGTGGGCCTGCAACTTGGCTTCTTAACTTGTCTGCATGTCAGAGGCCAGCAGAACACATTCTGGTTAAGAACAGCTCTCTGATGTACAGGTTTGTTCATAACCAAACTGTATCCTAGGGCCTGTAGTTGTTCCGGGAAGAGGCAACGAAGGATGAATCCTGGTCAGTCTCTGGTCACCAAATTCCATTTCATTCAGTTCAAAAGAGTATCTTCATTTATGTGCACATATGGAAGTAAAACACAAGGGAAATCAAGTAGGTGGGAGTGGGGAGGAGGGGATGGGTAAATTCACACCTAATGGCTACAATGCACACTAACTCAGTGAAGGGCACCCTTATAACTTTGACTCAAACTGTACGAAATCAAATTAGGTAACCAAAACGTGTGTACCCCTGGAAAATTCTGAAATTAAAAAAAGAAGAGTATCTTCGATGTTTCAGGTACTAGTAAACCTCCAGGGATATAGCAATCAACACAACGCTACTTCTGTCTTCAAGGAACTTACAGTCTAGTTATTTACTGTCATGAACATGAATCACTATGATGTAAGGAAGTTTGAAACAGGTGCTATAGAAGTAGTCTGCTGTGGGAGCAGAAAGGGAGGAACAAGTTAATTTCCAGTAAAGCGAATAGGATTGGCTTCATGGAAAAGCTGGTATTTTAGTTGGGCTCCAAAGGATAAGGATTTTAGTGACTAGAGACCAAGTGGCGAGACATTTCAGGCTTAAGAATTACAGGAGACAAAGGCCAGAAGGTGTAAAATAGACTGACCCAGCTCCAAACAGGAATTACAGGAGAGGAAGATAAGTGGCAGGATCTTGTAAAAGATGACTCTGGCCAGGCCAGATCATGGAAAATGTGAAAAGACATGTTAAGTGTTTAAGCTTAAATCTATAGGCAGATTTTTGAAAAAACAATGATGTGATTCAAGCCTTGTTTAGAAAGAATAATTCTAACTGCAGTATGGAGCTTGTAGCTCAGGATAACAAGACTAGAAGCAGAAAGTAGTTTTTGCAAGAGTCCCCAACTATTATTTTGTTGGAATCTGTCTCCCCCTTTACATCTAATAATATTTGCTTTATATATGTGGGTGCTCTAGTGTCGGGTGCATATATTAATATATTTAGAATTATTATATCTTCTTGCTGGATCGATACCTTCTTTGTTCATTTTATTGTTTTTGACTTAATGTCTGTTTTAGCTGTCGTAAGTATAGCTACTCCTGCTCACTTTTGGTTTCCATTTTCATGAAATATCGTTTTCCATCTCTTTACTTTCAGTCTATATATGTCTTTACAGGTGAAGTGAGTTTCTTCTAGGCCCCATATAGTGGGGTCATTTTTCCTTTTATCTATTCAGCCAGTCTATATATTTAAGTGGAAATTTTAACCTGTTTACATTCATGGTTATTATTGATATGTGAGGACTTATTCCTGTCCTTTTATTAATTGATTTGGGGTTGTTTTTTATATCCTTTCTTTCTTTCTCTCTTATTGCTTATCATTTCAGTTTGGTGGTTTTCTGCAGTGTTAACATTTGAGCCCGTTCTCTTCCTCAATTCTGTGTTTGCTCTACCATTGAGTTTTATACTTTTGTGTGTTTTAATGATGATAGATAGCATCTTTCCACTTCCAGGTGTTGGATTCCCTTACGCATTTCTTTTTACGGCCAATTTAGTGGTGATGAATTCCTTCAGGTTTTGCTTGTCTGGGAAAGACTTCATTTGCCCTCCATTATGAAGGATAACTTTGCTGGCTATAAGTGTCTTTGTCTAACAGTTTTTTTCTTTTAGCACTTTGAATATGTCATCCCATTCTCTTCTGGCTTGTAAGGTTTCTTCAGAGAAATCCACTGTTAGAATGATGGAAGCTCCCTTATAAGTGAGTAGTAGTTCTTCTTCTGCTGTTTTTAAAATTCTATTTTCTTTCTTTCTTTTTTTTTTTTAAGAGACAAGGTCTTGCTCTGTCATCTAGGCTGGAGTGCAGCAGGTGCAATTAGAGCTCACTGCAGCCTCAAACTCCTGGGTTCAGGTGCTTTTCCTGCCTCAGCCTCCCAAGTTGCTTGCATTACAGGCATGTGCCACCATGCATGGCTAATTTTTTTCTGTTTTTTCTGTTTTTAGAGACAGGGTCTCACTATGTTGCTCATGCTGATCTCAAAATCCTGGCCTCAAGCAATCCTGCTGCCTCAGCTTCCCTACTCATTGGGATTGCAGGTGTGAGCCACCATGTCTGGCTGTCTTTGACTTTTGACAGTTTGACTGTAATGTGCCATGGTAAAGCCCATTTGCATGGTATCTGTTTGGGGATATCTGAGCTTCCTGTATCTCTTGCTTGACTTGGAAAGTTTTCAGCTATTATTTCATTAAATAGGCCTTATGCCTTTGGGCATCTGTTCACCTTTTGAAACACCCAAAATTCCAGTTTGTTCACTTTATGGTGTCCCATATATCATGTAGACTGTTTTCATTGTTTTTTATTCCTTTTCATTTCCCCTTTTTTTTTTTCTTTTTTGTCTGACTGGCTTATTTCAAAAGACCTCTCTTCAAGTTCTAAAACTCTTTATTCTGCTTGATCTAGTCTATTGTTGAAGCTCTTGAATTAATTTCATATTTTATTCATTGAATTCTTCGGTTAGGTTCTTTTTATATGTATCTCTTTGGTGAATTTCTCACTTATAGCCTTAATTGTTTTTCTGAAAACTTTGTATTGTTTATCTGTGTTCTCTTATATCTCACTGAGCTTTTTTAATATCATTATTTTGAATTACTTTCGGGGCATTTCATAAATTTCTTTTTCATTGTAATCTGTTGCTAGAGTATTTTTTTATGTTCCTTTGGGTATCTGATATTTTCTTGGTTGTTCATGTTTCTGTGTATTTATATTGATTTATGCCTATCTGGCGTAACAGTCACTTCTAATTTTTTGGATTGGCTTTTGGAGGGAAAGATTTTTTCCTCAGGATGTGTGTATGGAGTTGGTTGTGTAGGGCGCTTTAAGTTTGACTCTGGGTATATGCAGTAGCATAGTCTCCATATGATTTCTTTGGCTGTAAACAGTGTCGATAGTGTCTGATATTTCCTCAGTGGCTTCAGGTGCAGTTGTTAGTTGGCTGTGATGGTAGCCACAGGCTGAGCGGGCTTGTCTTCAGGTCCCCAGCAGGAGTGCGCAGATACCAGGGATGGTGCATGAAATGGGGGGATCCTCAGGCCCTCGGGTGGCATGCTTGGGCACTGGGGGAGGGGCGCGTCTATCCTCGAGCCCCTCTAGGGTGTGGTGGGCAGGGTGGGGTGATCCCCAGGCCCCCTGGTAGAGTGTTTGGGTGGTGGCAGTAGCAGCAGCATTGAGCAGGCAGAGCTTGTCCTCAGGATGCATCCAAGTGCACTGCAGCCTTGCTTCTAGGGGGATGGGGTTGCTGTTAGTAGCCCTAGCAGCAGGCGGGCAGCTCTCAGGCTCTGGCAAGCATATGCTTTGGGCCCTGCACTGGTGGCCATGGTGGCAGTGGCAGCAGCAGGGAGAGTTCATCCTCGGAGTGCATGCAAGTGCACAGTGGTCCTGCTGCTCAGAGGGGAGTGTGGGTTGAGGGGCTCTCCCACGGCTGGGACTGCTGGAGTGGGAATGCCGCCTGCTGGGGATCACTGAGTTACCCTTTCCTACTCTGGGGAATCTCTCCAGGCTCCCCGCAATCTTGGCCAAGCTGGCTGCCTCTCGTTTTTCTCCTTCTGTACCTCTGGTGTTTCCTGTCACTTCTCTGTTGAATTCCAGTATTCTCTCTTAGATTATCTATTCAAAGTGTGATTATCTACTTGCTATTTTGGTTCTTCTTTGTGGAGGAGGCAAGTGCCGGATGCCTCTAGCCAGCCATCTTCCAGAGTGTGCTAGTTTTCCATTTTAATTTAGTTTTCATATATATCATTGTTCATGCTCTATGAAATTCCATCAGTTTGATGTGCTATAATTTACATAACAGTTTCCCCGCTGTGCCAAATACTATTTCAGAAATCAGCAGGAAGAAGAACTTGACTGACCCTTTCCTTCATTCTCTCCTAAGGACAGTGGTAAGAATGAGAGACGATGCTGAAAACCTTTTTATAGCATAAAAATCAAAATACTCACGATTCCTGGAGAAAACTGTTTCCATTCAGTTCCTGACTGTGAAATAAAATTCTTCCTTCTACAAGTTTCCACAGTCCAAGTATGACATCATGCCTTTAAGTTCCCACAGTTTCATCCTTTATTCAGGGCTTATAAACAGCCTCCCCCACTGTGTTCTGACATAAGACTTCAGATAAGCCCTTGATCCATATCATCCTGAATCAAAACTGCTATGCCTAACTCTGCCCTCAGCTTCTGAGGTGGGCCCTGCACACTCCCAAAAACCTTTGCTCCCCACTCTTGCATGTTTTAGTCTCACCTCTAGTTCTAGCTCTTTACCTCTTTTTTCCTCTGGGTTTCAATCCACTCCTTCCATTTATGGCTCATCTCTTCTCTCCTCCCCATTTCCTCTTCTCTCTTGACTTAGTGTTCTTCAGATTGACTCCCCAGTTTTGACCCTCTCTGTTTTGGTCTCAGGACCATCTCAAGGATGATTGATCCTCAAGTCCTCTCTGGCAAGCAAGGCGCAGCATTCCTGGTCCCTGCAGGATCAGGCAGTGATTTCCCTTTAATAAATCAACCACTACTTTCTTTCTTTCTTTTTCTTTTTTTGAGACAGAGTCTCACTCTGTTGCCCGGGCTAGAGTGAGTGCCGTGGCGTCAGCCTAGCTCACAGCAACCTGAAACTCCTGGGCTCAAGCGATCCTTCTGCCTCAGCCTCCCCAGTAGCTGGGACTACAGGCATGCGCCACCATGCCTGGCTAATTTTTTTCTATATATACTTAGTTGGCCAATTAATTTGTTTCTATTATTAGTAGAGACAGGGTCTCGCTCTTGCTCAGGCTGGTTTCGAACTCCTGAGCTCAAACAATTCGCCCACCTCGGCCTCCCAGAGTGCTGGGATTACAGGCGTGAGCCACCGCACCCGGCCTACAACCACTACTTTCATTTGACTTTTACTCCTCTGCGTTGTCCAACTCTGAAGAACAATGTATAATGTCAGAGTAACAATAGCTGTTTGTCCATAATTGCTGGACAATCAGAGTAACAGCTGTTTGTCAGAGTAACAATAGCTGTTTGTCCATATCAAGTCTAATAGGTAGCACATTCAGATTTCAGTAAAAGGTATAATATCTAAATGTGGATTATTACTGTAATAAATATGTAATAACAAAATTGAATATATTAATAGACCTCAGCAAAGTGACATAATATGATCACCCTTGTGAGTTCAGGCTACCTATAGGAATTGATTTATTTTTCCATTTAAAAATTTAAAAAAAAGGCCGGGCGCTGTGGCTCACACCTGTAATCCTAGCTCTCTGGGAGGCCGAGGCTGGAGGATTGCTCAAGGTTAGGAGTTCAAAACCACCCTGAGCAAGAGCGAGACCCCATCTCTACTATAAATAGAAATAAATTAATTGGCCAACTAAAAGTATATATAAAAAATATTAGCCGGGCATAGTGGCACACGCCTGTAGTCCCAGCTACTTGGGAGGCTGAGGCAGAAGTATTGCTTGAGCCCAGAAGTTTGAGGTTGCTGTGGGCTAGGCTGACGTCACGGCACTCACTCTAGCTTGGGCAACAGAGTGAGACTCTATCTCAAAAAAAAAAAAAAAATGCCAGACCTGGTTCCCAACTTTATGGAGCTTGCAGTCTGAGAGGGAGACAAATACGGAGCACACAAATAAAGGGGTACAGGAGGGCCAGGCACAGTGGCTCACACCTATAATCCTAGCACTCTGGGAGGCCAAGGTGGAAGGATCACTTGAGGTCAGGAGTTCAAGACCATCCTGAGCAAGAGTGAGACCCTGTCTCCACAAAAAAATAGAAAAATTAGCAGGGCATGGTGGCGCATGCCTGTAGTCCCAGCTACTTGGGAGGCTGAGGCAGGAGGATTGCTTGAGCCCAGAAGTCTGAGGTTGCAGTGAGCTATGATGACCACTGCACTGTAGCCTGTGCAACAGAGTGAGACCCTGTCTCAAAAATAAATAAAAATAAAGGGGTACAGAAATGGGATGGATGGGTTCAGTGAAACAACCCTGGGCTCTGGATTTTCTTCTCCTAAGTCAGGCCACATAGCTCCTTGCCCCCAGAACCACAATGACTGATGAGACCTCATGAAAGCTGTTAACTCAGAGCTGATCTTGGAAAGCCTAGGTGATGGACCACTCAGGATTAAGAGGCAGAGTGCTGCATAGCCCTAAGTCACTATACCCCTGTGCCCTCTGCTGTTCTTCAGCACTTCTATCCCTTTTGCTTAAATCTGTGCATGCTCTCTTAATATGTAATGGAAGAGAAATTCAGAAGAACATCCTTTAACCTTGGGATGGCGAAATGCAATCTAAGCAAGACAGTGTATCCAGAAGCCACAATTGAAGTATAGATACAGTAAATTACATTTGTAAATATTGGGAGGCAAAAATCATAAAGTCAGTAGAGAACAGTAGGCTAGAAAAAATAGTTGAAACTTTATAAAACTTATATCCTTAGTAGACAATTTAAAAACCAGGGGAAAACAACTTTAAAGTCAGCAAGAAGAACATTTATAGCAGCTTTATTCATAACTCCAAAAATTATAAGCAAACAAGACATCTCTCAATAGGTGAACAGATAAACAAACTGTGGAACATACATACAAGAAATATCATGTTATAAAAAGAAATGAGCTATCAGGTACAAATAAAAAACATAAAAGAAACTTAATTGCATATTGCTAAATTTTAAAAAGCCAATCTGAAAAGGCTATACACTTTATGATTTCAATAATGTGACATTCTGGAAAAGGCAAAACTATAAAGATAGTAAAAAGATCAGTGATTGCCAAGGGTTTGATGAGAGTGGGGTAGAGGGTTGAATGTTTAAAGTACAGGGGATTTTTCTAAAGGTGGTGACACTATTATGCATGATACTGTGATGGTAGATACACGACACTAAGTATTTGTCAAAACCCATAAAACTTTACAGCACAAAGAAGTGACCCAATGTATAATTTTTAAAAAATGACTTAGGAGGTCAAAGGATTCTAGAGTAGAATGCAGATTGTGACAAAAGAATCTAACTGTTACAAGGGTATCAAAGCATCTCACTGAAGGGTGTGAGGGGGAAGGTGCTGACCTAAGGAACTTTGGAAATGAGGAAAGTCCCTAAGACTAAAGGCAAAAAGAACTGCACATAAGCACTGTACCCTAGTTGATAAAGTTTTTCCCCATCAGGGTTCAGGTTAACAATTCTGATACTGCTATACATATACACTGAGTGGAACAATTAAGTAAATATTAGTGGATGGTGGGAGCCAGGTTTCTCCCTGCCGAAGCAGGGATTTAGAAATAAGCAAGGGGAGGAGGCTAGAATGATCCATGTGGTAATAGATTAGAGTTGCAGACATAGAAATGAACTCACATTCATAAAGAAATTTTTATAGATATGTATATTTATACTGGTTAGTATGCTCACATATATTTCCTTGCTCTATTAGCTGAATGGGCCTTGAAGTAATGACACCCCAGTAGCACTGAGCAGATCTTGTACCCAGACCTTGGTTTTTAATATCATTCTCCAACTAAAGGAACCAGGAATCCTTGGGAAAATGGCTGATTCTAGAACTAGGGCAAGAAATACACAAGAGGAACCTGCAGCATCTTGTAGAGCCAGGAAGAGCTAAAAGAAAATTCACATTGAAGAGGACATGGCAAGGGACATGGGAGCAAACCAAAAGAGCTCCCAAGGGTCACAGCTGGAACAATTTGAGCAGCAAAATTAAGTTGTATGGGATTATAACCCAAAGTATAAAGCAAATGTCCACGCATCTATGCTAATAATTAAGTGGGAGAAGAGAGACGAATCTCCCATGCAGAATTCCAAATAATTTATGAAGACACTCCACCTTCAAGGAGATAGAATATAACTCTCCTTAAGTGTGTGCTGCACACAGCGACTTCCTTCCAAAGAGTACAGCATGGAAAGCAGGGGAAAGAAGAACTTCACAATGAAGAAACCTGATAAATGCTCCCTCAGCCAGGTGATCCAGGTCAACACCAACAGCGGTAAGTCACGTCGCTGGTAAGCACTGTAACGCCAGTGTCGTCACGAGAAAAACATCAGACACAGCACAGTACGGGGACATTCTACAAAATGCCTGACCAGTACTCCTCAGAACGCTGTCAAGGTCAACAAAAACAAGGAATGTCTGCGAAACTCAAAGTCAAGAGGAGCCTAAGGAGACCTATGATTAAATAGAATGTGGTACCTGGAATGAGATCTTGAAACAGAAACAGGACATTAGGTAAAAACTAAGGAAACCTCGGAAAAACTGATTCACTGCAACCTCAGACTCCTGGGCTCAGGCAATCCTCCTGTCTCAGCCTCCTGAGTAGCTGGGACTACAGGCACATGCTACCATGCCTGGCAAATTTTTCTTACTTTTTTTTAGAGATGGGGTCTTGCTATGCTGTCCAGGCTGTTCTCAAACTCCTGGACTCAAGCCATCCTCCTGTGGCTTGAACGGAAAAAATGATTCCGTTCCCTTCCCCACTGCACGTTAATGAATTTGTGCCTTTTCTCCTCTTAGTCTGTCTTCTGTCAGCTGATTTTCAGAGACCTTGAGAGGGTGAAGGGGAAGTTTTCCCTTTGCCCCTACAAAAGTATAGACTTTAGTCAATAATAATAAATTAATATTTGCTCATTAGTTATAGCAAATGTACCATACTAATATAAGAGGATAACATTAGAGGAAACTGGATGTTGGGTATAAGGGAACTCTCTATTATCTTTGCAATGTTTCTGTAAAATTGTTCTTAAAAATAAAGTCTATCTTAAAATAATGAAATTAAATAAAATTTAAAAACAATGGGCAAGAATACAAGCAGGCAATTCATAGAAGAAGAAATTTAAGTGGCTAATAAGCATACAACCCCCACCCCCAGCCACTGTGGTCTTTGTGGAAATAGAATTAAAACAATAACTGCATAGTCTTTTTCACATATTAAATTAGATAAACTATAAAGAGGAATACTATTTCACTCCGGCTAGGAGGCTATTTTTGCAATAAAGAGGGCACACTCATTTCTTGCTGGTAAGATAGTATATTATTAAAAGTTTTAGGAAATAATCTGGCATCATCTACTAAAAATGTACATATCTCTAGATGATGCTGTCCACTGTGGGCACCTTTCAGCAATAAGACCCCTGCTGAATACAAACAAAACAGTGGGTTTTGAAGCTTTGTTTCAAGGAGTAGAAAATGGGAAACCACCTGAATACAAGGGACTAGCTGAATCAGTTCAGTTTGCTCATCCTATGGAATATTTGACTAGCTAACAAAAATGATGGGTAAGATCCCTATGGACTGATCTGGAGGGATTCCATCATAAGAGGAAAAAGTTGTAGATTGACACATCTGATCTTGATTCTGTAAAACAACAACCATGCAACACAAAAACACCCAGATCTGCATGTATGAGGATGGGAATGGATGAAAGATCCAATTCAAATTTATAATATTGTTAACTGACAGGAGTTATTCAGGGAGGGTAGGCTGAGCCCCATCACCTTTTTCCTTATACATCTTTGTATTGTTTGTAACATAAAACAAATGTGTTACTTTTTAATTCTAAAAAAGCTAATAGGCAGGACCTGGTGGCTCAGGCCTATAATCCTAACACTTTGGGAGGTCAACACAGGAGGATGGCTTGAGTCCAGGAGTTTGAGAACAGCCTGGACAGCATAGCAAGACCCCATCTCTAAAAAAAGTAAGAAAAATTTGCCAGGCATGGTAGCATGTGCCTGTAGTCCCAGCTACTCAGGAGGCTGAGACAGGAGGATTGCCTGAGCCCAGGAGTTTGAGGTTGCAGTGA